>BRZM01001759.1:0-17491 GCA_033238685.1 Lates japonicus | reverse complement strand
CAGGAATTGAATGCTGGTCTATTATGGGCCTCTGCACCACGGCTTTACAAACAAGCACAATGCACTGTGCTATCACCATTATCACATTGTATGACCGTAATGTATCGCACTGTTTTCTACCCATAAATATAAGTCCATGTTTTCAGCTAAATTAAGAAGGATTTGCCTCCACAATGAAGCCTGTCCTTTTCTGAGTGGCCACACAAGAAAACAATGACAAAAAAACCCCACAAAGTAAATGAGCAAGAGTGAGAAATTCCTTTTTTTTATCATCAAAGGATGTATAAAATTGCTCCTTTTTTCCCCTATTTCATGAATATTCTGCCACTTAGCGTTGGGATGAATCTGCAGGATTGTTCTTGGAGCTGATAAATGGCCAGCATGTGTGGTAATTTAGAAGCGCACATTAATCTCCAATCGTGGCCTAAGAAGGGAATAAATAGGAAGCAGAAAAAAGTAATTGATATCTAGCAAATGGGCAGAGCCCCTAAAAAAAGTTATGCAGATATAACTAAGGCGATCATCTGCGTTATTAATTGCACAAACTGCAATATGTGAACTGAACAGGAGAGAAAAGTGCTTTGTTTTAATTATTCATTCATGTGTTAAGTACAATTAAGCAAAACTGTTGTTTGTGTAGAAACTGAAGGGAATAGCTCAGAGAAATTGTCAGCTGTCATCAAGAAAGGAATGCTGCTCTTGACTGGAGTCTTAATTCATTAGCGGATCAGGGATTTGTTAACTTCAGTCCTAATCATCCACCAAGTCTTCCACTGATGGTTTATATTTCTGTCTCTGAGTGATTTGTATTTTATTGTATTCTGCAGTTTGGGATAATCCTGCACAATGTGACCAAATGGGCTTTGAGACACTTTCTCAGTTGTAGAGGACAGTGAGGACATTAGCTGTCGCTTCTGCTTGTGTGATGTGTCCACGTTGATATACTTCAGGCAGACAGGCATGCACTGACACTGGCTGACTGCCACAGACATGAATGTATTTGTATATAGACACTTTGTGTTGTCATAAACAAGAATAACAACAATAGCTTTGTTTTTGCAGAAATTTAATGTCAAGAGAAGAATTTTCTCACTTTACCAAACTGTTTTGCTTGACAACTAAACCATCTCTTGTCTAAAATAGTTGTTATTGTCCTGCTGTGGAACTCAAAAACAGAAATGTAAAACTACTCAAGTACTGTATTATACTCTACCTGTTGTTGTTACAGTAATATCGCATATATATATATAACAAAGTAATGCTCTATTTTTGATACTTAAAGTACATTTCCTGCTAATACTTGTATATTTTTGCTATTTCATAGGAGTGTGTTTACTTGTAGGAGAGTCTTTTTACAGTGTGGTATTAACTGGTGATCACATAATGATCCTGTTTTTGTCAAATAGTAATTTTATGATTGAGGAGCAAACTGTATTCTTCACATTATTTATATCCATAATGCATCAGAGAACAAAAGCATTTGAACATCCACGCTTACATTAATAAAGCCTGTAGCCATAGACAAATATACTGACATCTGCATCTGCACACATCCCTTCCTGAAAGTGAAGTAGTCACTTTTTCTGTTAAGAAAGTTTTGAACCCAAACTGTCACTTTAGCGTGAAGTGAACATTAGCTCTCTGTGTGAAACTTCAAATGTTAAGACCCTCAGAAAGAGGAAAAAAAATCATACTTCTCTCTTAATTTGTATTGATGGCCTGGAAGAAACCAGCATGCTTTGCAGTTCTGTAAGGGGGAAGATGTTTAAGTGGAGATTAATTCAAATTTCTGCTTGCTCAGTACTTGTAAAACTAAAGCAATTTATATTCCTTCTCTTAACGATCCCCCCTTTCTCTGATTGCGGTAATGTAATCTAATTGTAATTATGATACTATCTGAATCATGCAGACCTTAACATGATTGGAGCTACTCATTGCATTAAAAACTAATTTTTGAGTAATGATGAAAGGAGCACTGGAAAATGTGGAAGTATTACATTTTTTCTTTATCTCTGTTTTGTGGGGGGATCTTGTTCTCTTAGTTCGCCCCCCCCCCACCCCCCCACTCTTCAGATCCACTCCTCCTTGTCATTTATACCAGAACTATGACTGTAGGCAGGGGGGAGATGGATGGGGGGAGGCGAACTAAGAGAACAAGATCCCCCCACAAAACAGAGATAAAGAAAAAATGTAATACTTCCACATTTTCCAGTGCTCCTTTCATCATTACTCAAAAATTAGTTTTTAATGCAATGAGTAGCTCCAATCATGTTAAGGTCTGCATGATTCAGATAGTATCATAATTACAATTAGATTACATTACCGCAATCAGAGAAAGGGGGGATCGTTAAGAGAAGGAATATAAATTGCTTTAGTTTTACAAGTACTGAGCAAGCAGAAATTTGAATTAATCTCCACTTAAACATCTTCCCCCTTACAGAACTGCAAAGCATGCTGGTTTCTTCCAGGCCATCAATACAAATTAAGAGAGAAGTATGATTTTTTTTCCTCTTTCTGAGGGTCTTAACATTTGAAGTTTCACACAGAGAGCTAATGTTCACTTCACGCTAAAGTGACAGTTTGGGTTCAAAACTTTCTTAACAGAAAAAGTGACTACTTCACTTTCAGGAAGGGATGTGTGCAGATGCAGATGTCAGTATATTTGTCTATGGCTACAGGCTTTATTAATGTAAGCGTGGATGTTCAAATGCTTTTGTTCTCTGATGCATTATGGATATAAATAATGTGAAGAATACAGTTTGCTCCTCAATCATAAAATTACTATTTGACAAAAACAGGATCATTATGTGATCACCAGTTAATACCACACTGTAAAAAGACTCTCCTACAAGTAAACACACTCCTATGAAATAGCAAAAATATACAAGTATTAGCAGGAAATGTACTTTAAGTATCAAAAATAGAGCATTACTTTGTTATATATATATATGCGATATTACTGTAACAACAACAGGTAGAGTATAATACAGTACTTGAGTAGTTTTACATTTCTGTTTTTGAGTTCCACAGCAGGACAATAACAACTATTTTAGACAAGAGATGGTTTAGTTGTCAAGCAAAACAGTTTGGTAAAGTGAGAAAATTCTTCTCTTGACATTAAATTTCTGCAAAAACAAAGCTATTGTTGTTATTCTTGTTTATGACAACACAAAGTGTCTATATACAAATACATTCATGTCTGTGGCAGTCAGCCAGTGTCAGTGCATGCCTGTCTGCCTGAAGTATATCAACGTGGACACATCACACAAGCAGAAGCGACAGCTAATGTCCTCACTGTCCTCTACAACTGAGAAAGTGTCTCAAAGCCCATTTGGTCACATTGTGCAGGATTATCCCAAACTGCAGAATACAATAAAATACAAATCACTCAGAGACAGAAATATAAACCATCAGTGGAAGACTTGGTGGATGATTAGGACTGAAGTTAACAAATCCCTGATCCGCTAATGAATTAAGACTCCAGTCAAGAGCAGCATTCCTTTCTTGATGACAGCTGACAATTTCTCTGAGCTATTCCCTTCAGTTTCTACACAAACAACAGTTTTGCTTAATTGTACTTAACACATGAATGAATAATTAAAACAAAGCACTTTTCTCTCCTGTTCAGTTCACATATTGCAGTTTGTGCAATTAATAACGCAGATGATCGCCTTAGTTATATCTGCATAACTTTTTTTAGGGGCTCTGCCCATTTGCTAGATATCAATTACTTTTTTCTGCTTCCTATTTATTCCCTTCTTAGGCCACGATTGGAGATTAATGTGCGCTTCTAAATTACCACACATGCTGGCCATTTATCAGCTCCAAGAACAATCCTGCAGATTCATCCCAACGCTAAGTGGCAGAATATTCATGAAATAGGGAAAAAAGGAGCAATTTTATACATCCTTTGATGATAAAAAAAAGGAATTTCTCACTCTTGCTCATTTACTTTGTGGGGTTTTTTTGTCATTGTTTTCTTGTGTGGCCACTCAGAAAAGGACAGGCTTCATTGTGGAGGCAAATCCTTCTTAATTTAGCTGAAAACATGGACTTATATTTATGGGTAGAAAACAGTGCGATACATTACGGTCATACAATGTGATAATGGTGATAGCACAGTGCATTGTGCTTGTTTGTAAAGCCGTGGTGCAGAGGCCCATAATAGACCAGCATTCAATTCCTGACTTCAGTAATGAGTTGGGTAAACAGAGCTTTCAAAATGAGTTTCTAAATCAGTGCATAGAAGCAGAGAAGAGGGAGGAAAGAAAAAAAAAAACAGGGGCTGGGGGCTTTTGGTCCTCGACACCCCGGCTTTAATCAGGCATTAGGAAAAGGGAGTGAAGATGTTATGAAAATGCGGCGCTGGCCTTTGTTCAGCGTCTGTCATGGCATTGACTTCCCTGACACAATGCTACAATGCATGACGGATCAAAGTAATTAAAGTTCCAATAATTTACCTTCCTCTGTTGCGTGTCAAGCCTGCCAGACCGGCTGCTCTCAGGCCCTTCATTGATTTCCTCACCACTATCAGAGCGCGATCCTTAAAGACAGAGAGACACGAGGGCAGGGAGTGTGTGTGTGTGTGCGTTTAATAACTTTCCATGCTGATATAATAGCAACGCTGCAGATGTTTAACCATTAATGATCACAGACAGATGACGGAGACAAAGAGACGAGTGCATCTGAACCCTCCGCACCCATTCCCTCCTTGTCAAATCACTCTTCTCCGACTCCTGTTTCTGAAGTCGCCTGTCAGGCGTGCAGCAGTGTTTGAGCACGCATTAACTTTCCCCACCACGGCTCAGAGTGGTCAAATCGGAGCTCGTCTACTTCACCTTGTTAAACTTTGGAATCCGGGAGAAAACTCGGCTTTATCCGCAAATCCGTGGGAGATTCAGACGCCGGTATGTGAGGATTGTGAAATCATTATCAGTACACAGAGGAGTAATTCTGTCTGCCGTCTAGGCCCAGGGATTGATGTGTAATGCTTAGGAAAGACTCCCTGCGTTGCCGTGGCGGCCCTGTTTCACCACAACAGTCAGACTAAAAACTTCCCTCACTCATGCACTCGAGGTTACTCTGTCTCTGTCGTCTTCCCTCCCTCGTTTCCCCCTCTAAGGCATGACAATGTGTCATTGTCATTGTGGTTTTGCAGCAGGTTTCTGAAGTGTGAGGTGCAGTATGGTGAAAGGAAGGAGGGAAGGGGGGTCTCTTTTGAAGGCTTACTCCCCCCAAAACCGTCTCTCCTCCCTCGACGAAAGTTAAATGGTTGAAGTATTCCTGTTCTGAGATGTGATTAGTGTGTCACACATTAAAAATGCCATATTAAATAATCCCATCCTTCAGGCTTTACTTCCTCACCAGGTATTAGCTTAGACAGAGAATAATCCTAAGCTATTTGGAAGCAGGGAATCCACATAAAGATCTTGGCACTCGGTGTTTGAATTTTCGATCTGCCTGGTAGGTGCGATACTCAACTGACTTACAGCACAGACAGTGGTGGAGGAAGACGAGCTCGGGCGCTTATAGCTCACGGACGCAGCGCCAGGTTCTCTGTTTCTAATCTCGTCTCTCTTCTTCTCATTCAAGACGTGACTCCAAGACTTTTCATCCCAACTTGAGGTTCGAGATGATGCAGGAATGAAAACTGGAGGACATGTGTTTCCATTATGTTTGACTTTTGCAAGTTTGTTCAGTTATAATTAATGGAAGTCTATTTTAAAGATTTCATGATTTTGTTTTGAAATACACTGTAGCCCAGGTCAAGAATAATTTTAAGAGTGCTTCATTGAAAGAATAATCATTGAAATTTTGAGGCTCAGATTACTGGAAGGTCTGCCTGTGGGAAGGAACTTAACTAAACATAAAATAAGAAATATCTGCATTAAAACTCTTTGATCATGAATGCACATATAAATAAAACTCATGTGTCTTTATGTAGTTACATTTCAGTTTCAGGGACAAAAACTTGTGTTTTGAGAGGTCTATGTAACCACATATCAGATGTTACCACGAGGTTTGAAGAGATGTTCAAATGAAAAAATGAAATTACTTTCTTCTAATCTGCTGTTTCACTCTATTATGATACAATTTCAATAGCATGATAGTAAATTTGATAAGAGTCAAGGATCACACAAGCCTGTTAAGTTTCTATCATCATTGTAAATGGGGAGCTGCTGGTGTAGTGATTTTAAATCTGATAAGTTCAGAGTTCATGTGACTTTATGAAGAAGAACTCATTTACATCTGATGGAAAAATAAACAGATTACACAACTGCGGCTAAAAATGAATCAGAGCAGGACAGAATCTTTATCTTCTGTTGCGTGTCACACGTTGCCTGGAGGAGCGCTGAAATGATGTCGCAATCAAAAAGTAGAAGCAATGTTCTCCTTATGTTGTTTTATTGTATCAAGAGTACGATGAAAGACAAATCTGATCACAAAGGGGCCTTAAGGTTGATTTTGTTACAGCTTATGGAAACTTATTGGTGCGATGATTTGAAATTTGTCAAGGTCAGACATCATGAGAAGCATAAAGAGTCATTTCAGCTCAGACACTGGAAACTATTCACGCGCTACTCTGCACAGCACATAATATATGTATAAATACAATATTTTTAATCATATTACACAATACAGAATGTGAGCAAGTCCCAAGCATGGTAGAAATGTCAGTATGTTCTCCAGCTCGACAAAGAGAGCTTTAAATCGGTGGATTTGTTTTCATCCCTGCTTGGAGGTCAGCACCCTGTGGCTGTGGATGGCTAATTATCATCGTGCAAATGGGTCACGGTTGTCATTACTTCTGGTCACATGATTGTATTCATCCAACATGTTTTTCTCTCTTTTTTTAACCAAAGATGACAATGGAGCCACAGTATTGGGGAAACTCCTCAGAATTTCCCCCTGAAGTTAAACATTTGTTACACGGTCACAAGTCATTTCAATTCAGGGTATATATAGCACAGACACTAGGTCGTAACCTCCTTTGCTGGTTTAAAAATACAAGTACTGCGCACTGTGCTGTGAAATACTCCCGACAGAAGTTTTGAGAATTCATTTTAAAATGAACAAACATACCATTAATAAATTAGTGAACACGTCTGATTTTCACCTCAGTGAAGCCTCGTCAGGTCTCTGTGTAAAAGCTCACTGTACCACCGTATTGCACTTAAAAAGAAAAGTTACACTGGTGTCATTATTAATGACCATGTCTAGACAGTCTAAACCAACTAATAAATTTGCAACAATCAGGTGCTGCTATACTTCTGTTTCCCCTGCAGCTTATTCATTCCCCATCACGTTCCCATACCTCAATGACAAAATAAACTGTTGGCCAGTGATTTTACAAAATAAGCAAAATGACAGCCACCTCTACGGTTAAGGTGGTTTTAGGCGCGAAACACATCTCCAGTGTCAAAATCACATGCTCTGTACATCCGCCCCAACCTCCTCCACAAGAGGACTTGGATTTACACTGCAACATCACACTAGTTCCTGAGAAACAGCAGTCGTCATCTGTATGTCCACAAGAGGTCACTTGTCAGAAACTGGAACTGATCAATTTTAAATATTTGAAAGAACAGCTGCTGTCATTTTTCCAGTAAAGACTCTCTGAGGGTCTATTAAAAACAGCCCAGAGTCCAACTGCCATCCTAACAAACTTTAACATCCTGTATCACAATTTTTCCAAATATAGCTCTATTATGCAGCTAATTATTGCAACTAATGGAGACTATTTTCTCCTTTTCTATTAGCGTGGACTGTGAATCAAAGCCAACCTTGGAGCAGAGTTAGGGGCAAGCATGAACAATGATCTCTACACATGTAGTTATAAACAACGAAACATTTGTTCCAAGTGCAAAGACGGTGCCATAAAAGTCATGTCAGATGATGGATAACATTTTTCAACGCAGCTGTTTCTCTCTATTTTTATAATATGTAGCCAAGGGAAGACAATGACCTCAAGGATGCAGCAGAAGCAGACACAGCAGACATTTTACAGTAGAGCTTTGATTGTCCACTGGCATAAGTAGTGATAGGATATAAATAATATTTGTTATTATTTCACCCCTGGTTACTATGGTTGCACTGCAGTTTCCACAATGAAACAATTTTAGTGCTGTCTAGTAAAAAAATGTGGAAATCATTCTGTTCAAATTTAGAATAAGCAAACAAATTCATTAAGAAATCTTTTTTGAAATGACCAGAATCAAGATTAAAAGATAAGAATTCTCTCAGGAATAGTCATGGCCGTATTCATAACTAAAGCCAGGTGGCAGATGATGCTCGGAGGAAAGCAAATACCCATTTGTGTTTGTTGCATCGGTGAACATTGTCCATCCACTGTGGGCCTGTTGTGATGTGACCTGGGGCACCAAAAGTGCAAAAAGCTCTATGTTCCTTCGATGTATCTTTAAATGGCTCTAATACAGATTGGGTTTGGGGGGGTTTAAGGCAAAACAATATTTATGTTTTTCTCCCACTAACAAACAAAGATGCACCTTTAAAAGGATTTCCCAAAGACCATGCTGCATAGAAAACCATACGCAGTTCACATTTCCTGCTTCTGAATTACATGTCACACCTCTTGAATTACATGAATACAAGTCCAGATAATCGAAATATGAAAGGCTTTCTATGTTTTAATAAATAAATAAATAAATCATT
This sequence comes from Lates japonicus, assembly GCA_033238685.1. NCBI lineage: Eukaryota > Metazoa > Chordata > Actinopteri > Centropomidae > Lates > Lates japonicus. The sequence goes on along the minus strand of BRZM01001759.1, from coordinate 8,818 downwards.
GAAAACCATACACAGTTTAGATTTCCTGCACTTGTATTTATGTAATTCAAGAGGTGCGTAGTGCCATTAATACAGTTTACCATGGTAAGTGTTTCAGTACAAAGGCAACGGAAGCCGAAAACAGAGAAAACGATGCTTCCCTTTTATTTGTCTTTGACAATGCACGGATGGATTACGCTCAGAAACCATGAGTTATTCAATTTCCACCTGGAAAAGCTTAGCTCGCGTTCATCATATTATGAGCGTATCTGCTCGATTGGATATAATTCACACCTCAACGGAAGCTTACACCTGCTTGAGGGAATTAGGGCTGAGGCCTTTAATAAACGTTTAAACCTGTCAGACAAATGAGATAAGTGCATTCACGACCTGTTCCTCCTGTTCGCCGCCTTAATTCCATCTGAGGGGATCCCTCTCCGTACCTGCACGAAGTGGGATATCCTGCATCACTCTGTGAGACTAAAAGGGGGCCCTTTGGACCAGAAGGGTGCCAAATCACCGTCAAAAGCAATTAGAGATATATTTGATGAAGGTCACTGAGTATCATGCACAGTGACAGGAGTGACGATATTTGGAGAGGAGGAAGAGAGGGAGGTAAATGCTACATTTTTCCCTCATCATCCATTATAAAAGCCTCCTCTGGAGAGAGAGAGAGAGAGAGAGAGAGAGAGTGTGTGTGTGTGTGTGTGTGTGCGTGTGTGTGTGTAGGCAGAGAGGGAGGGGTGAGGGCCATGAGTGGGGCCCCGCCGAAAAAGACAGTAAGCGGATGCTAACTTCCCACTGAGAGAATTTCTCCAGGTCGAATGCAAAACGTTCCCGACTAATCATCCGCGCCGTGGAAACACCAGCTGCGGCCCGTGGTAGGATTATCATTCTCATAGACCTCTTACCGAGCTTTTAGCTAAATGAAAAATCTGCTCCATAGCCTAGGGAGAAGGCAGCGTGTAGATAAGAAGGAAGAGTGTTTACCGAGAGGCAGCGCCGGTGAAAAACAGAACAGGTTTTTTCCTTTCCTCTGCAATGTAAAAATGGTAGGGGAAGAAATCATTAGGGTGGCAAGGAGGGAGGGAAAAAACAGCAAAAGAAAGGAAGAAAATAGACTACAGAAGAGAGAAGATCAATGTATTTACACGATTCATTTGTGACAAAGTTCTTCTGGGCTCATTAATTTAATGTTTCTGTCTACCTTCTGTCCTGAGGGCAACATGCAATTTGTTATTCTATTGTTCTCCACTCCTTCCCTGCTTTCTCTCTACTAATATTTTCCATTACACAGCTGACTTATAATCCTGAATCTCAAACGACGGCGGAGCATAATGGAATCGCTGTCTTCATCAACCCGGTGCTGGACCCGCCACCACCTTTGGGCTTGATCAAATGAAATAATCAGTTTTAGAGGGAGGCAGAGGTCAGCCACGAGTGTAGTAATCTTATGAGACCCTTTGCCCCACCCCCTCCACACACACACACACACACACACACACACACACAGACAACCAACCTAAGGGTAATGGATCTCTATTAGCGCTCTATTACCGACATCTGTAACAACGGAGCAATGCGCCAAACATTGCTAACAAGGGCAATGTATTTGGAAGTCACTAGCCTGCTCCCTCCGGACGCTGCCTCTCATTACAAAGCTATCAGGACCATTCTGTTTGCCCGGACACCGCAGTGGGGGATGAGGGGTGAAGATGGAGGGGGGGGCTGAAATAACAATAAAAGGCCTCTGCAGTGGTCCCACCGCAGAGCTGTTAGGAGTTTTGGGGGGGGTCCCTGGGGTGCCCTAGAGGTCCAGTTGCTCTTGACCCTCTTCCTCTGATCTGACAAGAGACAATGCCCGAGCAGGAGGTTAGTTTATTATTACGAGACCTAATTCGCGCTTGACTCTGAGGTTTGGAGTCAAACGTGAGTGGGAAAGTGCATAAATGATTTACAAGCCGAGGGATTCGTATAAATATTACTGAGGAATGCCACTGAAGTCCCCCTCCTTGATTTCTCATGCTCTGCTCCAGTCTTAATCAAATAAACCTCAGAGTCTTAAAGGAGACCAAACCAATTTTGCTTTGGAAAATAAAGCGCCTTTCTGTGAACTAGTTCAAAGTGATTACTCTGATTATGGCTCAGTGTAGAGGCATTAGATACGGCCTCTGTCAGTGATATTTTGATCTTGACACGGGTCTTTTTTGAACCGGGGGATCGGGGTGACAAGAGCCCTGATATTAAAGACATAGCCTGAGGGCAAAAGATGGGCCCTGTCTTAGGAATAAAGGTTACAATCACTTCCTGGCACTGATGACGAGAGCTGAAGGTGACACTCTAAAGCCCTACACAGTAAGCACAACACGTCATGAATAAAAACTGCTCAACCCTGCTGACACTGTCGGTCACAATGCGTTTAGATAAACACACAAAAAGAAAGGATTTAGTATAAGTCCATCACAGCCATGCTCTGTGCCTGATGCTGACCGTATGTAGACTGTCAAACAATGTGGAAATACCCCCAGCATGATGAGGCTTAATCCAATTGGCATTGGAGCCAAACTTGTAAACTAATCTATGCATTAGCCCAGCTGGCACTGTGCGCCCAAATGCTCCTCTGGAACCTGGAGTTTGGAGCTGTTTCTCGCCCGCCAGTGATAAGAGCCCATGCAAGCCCTCTGAAAAAGTGGGCTTAGCTCCTACTCTTTTCAACTGGAATCACTTTAGTCCATTTATCACTCTACCTGTCTCTGAGACCTATTTAAGATTAAGGTCAGTAGGGAAAAAAGGCTCCCCTCTCTCAGTTCTTTGGATACTTTTAAAATTCATAAGTCAAGAGGCTTAGGCTTTCTCAGCGCAAGTCTTCATAACAATGAGAATTCTAATATTTTATGTAAGAATAGCTGACAGGAGATTTTTTTTCCTTCCTTGCTGCTCTATTTTGCCCTATCAAAGTATAAATACACTTGCAGTTTGACAAGAGCAGAGACAAGCACACTCATTTCTGACTGGCGCTGATGGACACAAATCCCACCCAATCACATCACATGCATATCCCAAAGATGGAGGAAAAGAGATGTGTTCTCTCACATCTGTACCTACATTTTCTATATTAAAGAAGGAATAAACCTTTTCAATATGCGTCCAGATTCCCTGTCTGCTGAAGCCCTACTCTTCTTTTTTGCCAAGTTGCACAATCTTTGAGGTCTAACTTACCATACGGCAGCTGCCATATCTTCTGTTGTTATTGCTGGTGTTCTTTAGCTGCTGAATTCATTATATTTGAGCTCTTAAGCTCACAGTACAGATACAGTGGTAAGTGGAGACTGATGCCAACATTCATCCTTATTTTATTGCCTGATTCACACTTTAAAAGTTAAGAGTGACAATTAAATGATGCCAAAACACAGAACTGACTCATTGTTACAACTATCAGAGTTTCAAGTCCTTCCTTTTCCCACTGTCCTATGTGATAAAATATACATAATATTGTCTATTGCTCTTAAAATCAGACAGAATTTGGGTGTTTAAAAGGAAAAACAGAGACTGAATACAGATGGATGAATAAAATGTGTTTGATTCTGAATGTAGTTTGTAAAAAAGCTTCCTTGTGGATAATTCAGCTTTGTGATGCATGTCAGCAGTAACTATACCATATATGTGTTTCTGTGTGTTGCGCAAATTAGTGGAAATGTTGAAATATACTCCACATTCACGCCATATGGGCTGAGTATGTTTCAAGGATTGACAGTAATGTCCTTTTGGTTGTTTTTGTTTCATCTGCAGTGCCAAACAAACCAGAAGATTTCAAGGTCGGCTTGTTAGATCTGACAGTATCTGTATTTCAGTAAGATCAAGATGCTGTGCTCATATATAAACTTTCAACAGAGAACTAATTGAAAAGATCAGTTAAATGTATCCTTGAAATTCTTTAAACAGTCAGGTTTGTAACTAATTACTCTACAGATAACCAACAAGATGCAAATTAAAACAAGAAAAGAGAGGGGGGGAAAAAAGGATAAAAAGAGCAAGTACAACCCAAACTCCAAGAAAAAGCGGCCCTAGCTTGCGCGCCCACACACTCATCCTGTTAATAATCTATACAGCAGTCCATTTCTATAATGCAGAGTAAATCCCAGAGCAGTTCAGCAGTGCAGTGCAGCCTACAAGTAAAAGCAAATGCCTTGCAGTCTTGGCTACTCGCCACCAGCTGGTGCTCCAGTCAGCTGTAGGTAAAGACAGGAGGGGAAAAAAGAACATGTTTTACATACTCTCAAAGCCAGGGGATTGGTTTTGGACCAATGTCAAATTTCTCCAAAAATTCAGGGAATCTCTGAGTGCTTCTCGCAACTTGGACGATGGTGGATGTCTGCCACAGGGTCAGATACAGCTTGGAGTGCAGAGCAGCATTACCGTACATATTGTACTGTGGTTTGGTTTCACATTAAAAGGGTTTGTACAGTAGCTGTGCTGCAAGTAACAGAAGTATTAACATAATATTTCAAATCTTAGATACCTCTACACATGTAAATAGGCTTGACTGCAGGTGTTTTGGGGGATCATTATGGGTCAAAAACACAAATTTTGGAAAATATATTTCACCTACATCAACTCATCAACTAATTCACATGAGGCTTTAACAGTTACCACACCTATTTTTTTCTGAGTGTGAACAGATTCTAAAAAATTACAATTTGCTTCACATTGTAGTATGAAATGTGCTGTGTAAACAAAATCAGACTCACACTAAATAATAAAAAATCTTTCCCAGGAGACTGAGAAGGAACGGGAATATGTTTATGTTAAATACCTGCGGCTGATATTGAGCCAGAGGGCAGAGAGGATCCCCTTTAGAAAACCACGTCTAGACCCTCCATCCCTCCTTCTGTATTTGGGTCATTGTATTTGTGTGAGGGATTCGGGGGCGATGGGAGATGGGGGGGTTGGTGGTGGTGGTATCTTGGAGGGGGGTAGAGGCTCAGCACGACTCACCAATAAATATGCCAAGCTGCTTTCTTTTTTTTTTTAAGGAAGAAAAGAGAGATTTACATGAGCAATATAATATTCTTGTGTGTAAGTGATATTTGGGCCGGGTGTGAAAGAAAATGCCTTTGAGATGACTTGAATAATGGACTGCCCCCTATTGAAGCTAAATAAGAAAATTGAAAGCACAAATGTAGAAATTAATTTCTTCTCTCTGGCATTTTCAGCTAAGAGTGGGTGGAACAGAGATTCACTGTTAAGCATTTTGTCTAATTGAATTTTGTTTTTTAAAAGCTTATTTTAGAGTCAGGGCAGCAAAGGGGCCCTCACAGGGCAAACTTTTTCTTTCTTATACTTATTTCCTTTCACTTTTAAACACTCATTTTCTCATGACACTAAGTAAAATCTTTATTTTTCCCTGTTGCAGCTATACAGTAACCCTCTGACCACAGGCCAAAAGTTGATATTGTGCTCCATTACGCCCGAGTACACATTTGGCAAGGAGACGTTTGGAGACATTTTGCTAAATCGTACACGTCAAAGTGCTTGTGTCAAATCCCCGCAGTCCTTTATGTGAACAGTTCATCCCGAAAAAATTTCTAATTTCATGTCTAATGATGTCTATTGTGGAAGCCGGCGTGCAATTTTCTTAGAATGCTGAACAACGCTCCCCCCCCCCCCCCCCGTCCCCTAACCCCGGCTTCAGTATCTTATCCGGTGCAGTGTGTAGGTACAGGGGCCGGCCTCATCTCATTTTCAACATATAATATGTTAATGTAATGAATGCCACTTCAATTAGCACAATCACTTCATGTTCCAAATGGAAACGCTCGCTGGCAAATGACAGCCTAATCTCGGCCACGCTGGATTTTCCCTCCTGCCATAGGAAAAGGGGGAGAAAAGTTCATTTGAGTACAGTAGTTAACAATACCTCCTCATCACCTTGAGGCCATATTTAAATTTGCCATTGAGAAGTAAACCCGCTTTCTCTCCTTTATTTTCTTTTTCACCCTGTCTTTCTCCCTTTCTCTTTCTCCCCCCAATCAAAATGAAACAACCTAGGCCCCGGCTAATTAAGTGTGTGAATATCTGGACCCTAATTAACATATTTGTGAGACAGGCAGACGCAGGGAGGGCCTAGCCGGAGCTCCCGTGTTTGCTCACAGCTTGAGCAGCGTCGCTCTGTCTTCAGTTAAAAAGGAAACCGAGGCGCGTTCAGGCTCCAGGTCTGCCCAGGCCCCTCCAAACAGGGGGAGAAAATGCCAGTAATTGGATGACCATCTTATTATCCCTTTGTTGGTTGCAATTCCCTGATTAGCATTTTGGAATATTTTAAATTATAATCCAGGAATTAGGGGATTTTACTGTTTTTTTTCCCCTCTAACCTCCCCCCTCTCTCCAATTAGCCCTGACGCTAAGCAGGAGGATGAGTCCGCTGAGATTTTTACACATGTAGTCAGGTAGAAATTTTCTATGGAGGTGTATTTAACAGGATGAACAATGTGTAATAACTACAGGATTCTATTACAACATTAACAGACAGCTTTGGAGCTTACTGAGTTGTAACCAGATTTACTTACAAAGTCCTTTCTAACTAATTTACCTCTATCTCATGTGAACACTAAAAAGAAATCAATAACAGCTAGAGGCTTTCACCTGAATTTACCTCATCAGTGAGCTCATACAGTCACTGTACGTGCTTTTGTGTTTCACATACCATAGTCATTTAAAAACATAGCCCTATAAACACACCCACACCCTCTCCTCCATCAAATATTTATGTATTAAATTGTGCATTTCACAAAGTCTCCATTGTTGTTGAGAGGTGATTATCTTCACAGATTTTTGACTTCTTGGTATTTCTGGATGCTTCCTGTTTATTTAGGTCAATGGAAAGCTCCAAACTGTGAAAGTCTGCAATAAACTGACTGCTCTGAAATCTTTTCTTCTGATTGTTTCAGTGACCTCAGGCATTGTGGATGTGTTTCGTGACTAGGTTAGATGGTTGAAGGGTGTGTGTGTGTGTGTGTGTGTGTGCGCGCACGCATTCCTGTTTGGCTCACGTGGATGTAAATACAGATATATGTGGGTGTAACTTTTGCAGTGTATGTGTATTTTTGTGTGCTTGTCTCTATGTAAGAGAGAAAAAAACAATGTGTGTGCGTGTTAAGAGTATGTGTGTTTGTGGGGAACAGGGCAGCGGCCCATGTCGTCCCAGGCCTCCTTCAGTTAATTGGAAACGTAGATTGTTGAGTCAGCGTCAGGGCTCTAATCAGGGATCTGTCTCCAAAACTAAGGGACTTTATTGAAGTAAATTCAAATCACAGGCGACTAAAATCGTCACTGTTTGTGAAGATCATTTAAAAGAGACCGAGTGTGTTGTGAAGGACACAAGTCAGGTCAGAGGATGGAGTCGAGAAAGTATATTATACAGCCGGTTGATCAGCTCAGTGAAAGACGAGTCCCACAATGGCTGTTTGATTACTTTCAGTCTATGGAGAAAAAAAACACAGCTTCTAAAAATATCTTCCATGGACAAAAAGTACAAGAAATTTGTTTTTTCCACCAGTAATGGATTAGTGAGCCAGGCACAATGCCCAACTCATGACAACATGTTTTCTACTGGAAGTGAAGTTTGTCCTTATTTATCCCGGACCACTTAACCAGGACTCCTGAAATAAGCCAAAAATAAACAGCCAATTTATTCATGAGACCGAGAAAATGTAGATACCATACAACAAAACTTGTTCTAATATCTACGAGTGTTTGCTGTTCCCATGGGGAAAAACTGTGATTAAATTACAACTGTTTCTTCATTACTACACAGCCTAAACCCTGACATCTGTTGGATATGCTCCTTATTAAGTAAAAGAATAGCCCATTTTGACCTTGAACTGACTTTTTACATAAAGTACATTAGTGCATATAGTCCATAGTTCTGTTGTACATTCACCTACTGCAAGAAAATGTCATCCTTTAACAATACAACTCATCACCACAATGACATCCACAATCCCTTGACAGCGCTGGCACGTATTGTTAAGTGTGTTAAGATGCAAAAAAATGTTATGTGACATATTAAACAATGGAAACATACTTCAATGAGTGAGCTAATCCAAGGTTATTGCTATTTGACTCTAGGCCTTACTATCTTGTTTCTGCAGCAGAGCAAAGAAAATGGCTCTAGAAAAAAGAACAATGGAGGAAAATATGCATCTGAAAACCTACATATTTATACATACTTAGGTACTTCAGTTACAGTGAAACGACAGGAGAATCGGGTCCACCTAGCCACTCACTAAACTCAAACTCTGCACCAGCATTCCTGTAAACCTCTTAAGACATTTTGCACAACAAGGGCACATTCTCACATGGCGCTTACCACATGTGTGATTTATTACATTTACCTAATACAAGAAAATGTCATCCTTTTATCCCGAGACACCTCATGACAATACCATTCACGATGCTTTGAATCACACGCCTTCTTTTGTCCCGCTCTCAACGCCAAATTGCATTTGTTCCAAGTGTCACGGTAATGTATGAAAAGTTTAAGATGTCACTGGCGTAATCTGACAGCAGAGGTTTTAGTTAAAGCAAACGTGTCATATTGTACTTCTATTAGCAGGTCGCCATTGCACTATTAGTGACATCCCCAAGTCACTGGCGTGTCACCTTAATTTAAAGTTAAGCACTGTGACAGTTTAATATGCCAGGGAGATGAAAGCCCCCTCTGTTTCAGCGCCACGTCAAACCTTTTTCAAATGGGCGATAAATAGGGCTTATTGTTTCAGCAATTGAGAGGAACTGTCTGTCTAATGTGCCTTTATTCCAATCCCACCACCACCACCCC
>BRZM01001758.1:59161-100894 GCA_033238685.1 Lates japonicus | reverse complement strand
TAAATTACAAACAGCTCAAAATAAATAAAAAGTCTGTCTAAGAACACATCTGGATCCTGCACGTTTTAAACAGTGGAAAAAAGAAATATGTATATATGACGAGAAACACTCCTGCTGTGGTTTAAACCTTTAAATCCACCAGCAGTGATGGAGACAGAGAAGGCAGCAGGAACTACAAATATGGAGGAAAAACTGCACAAGTTTCTGATTCTGCAGATAAAGAAGAAATTTCAGTCCTAGAAGGTTGTAGTTGCTCTCACTACCAGTAGGGGGAGACAAAGGTTAATAACAGGAGGTTAATAAAAGTAGAACTAGAGATTATATTTCCTACAAAATGTAAGATTATCTCCCAAATTTTTCTGAGTGAGTTTAAGTATTTGAAGCTTCTAAAATGACTAAATGAGCAAAAATGAAATGATGTTAAATCACTTCCCACTGGAAAGAATGACTGAGCTCAGACTGAATTCGCCCCTTGTAAGTTTATTGATTATTAATTTCTCTTAATTTGATTTCTTTTATTTTATTTAATTGAACCTGGTAACTTTCTAAGGGTTGAAAGTTCGGCACTATATTGAAATGTTTACTTTTTGTATTGAGTGCTGTTCCCTCAGATGATTTGGATTTTATGCTGTGATGTTAAACGTGGCTCATGCTGCACTTCAATCAGCTGCTGTCACTCACACTGTGTTTACAGACCTGTTTATATCCTCATATTATTTAGATTTCTTTCTTTTGCTATTTTTGCTGCAGAAGCAATGTCAGTTTCTTTTTAATCAGAGGCATTTCTTATTAAAATCTCTTACAAAGAAAATAACAAAAGCTGCTGTAGCTGTAAATTAAATATGAAACAGGACTGTTTTCTGTAAAGTTAAAGACTTGATGAGAATATAACTGGCACAGCCTCCATCTAAACCTAACTCCACCTTAAAACTAAGTCCTGGCCCTCAGACCGCCTTAAACAGACTGAATGTTTTCAGTACGCTGGTTAAACACTGACCACACTGTCCCCGCAAGGATAGAACAACAGCAACACACACACTCCTCCGTCCATTGTTTCTAACAATGCACATGCTTCATGTCAGTTCAATGTCCAGTCTGTATGTGTGTCAGGAGGGAGGGGCAGAGGTCAAAGGTCATTTTCCCCAACAAACGAGGATGAGGAGAAATATATCGATGCTCTGTGGAAACTGGATCAAACTGAAGCTAGAGGATGTTTGGAGGTCAGAGGTCAGAGGCTGGATCAGACACGACAGGTGAATAAAACAAAGATTTTAACTCAGAGATTCACAGAGAGACAAGTTTTCACCAGGTCTGAGGTGTGAGCCAATCTTGGTGAATTTTCGGGTGTCTTAAAGCCTCAAAAATGTGTTTTCATGGATAATAATAATAATCATCTCTACAACAACAGTGGGTTCCTGCCACCTTTGGTGCTCTGGCCCTAAATATGCTAATGAGGCATTTACAGGTTCAAAATTCATTGTCTCACAGTCTTGATATATCAAAAGTTTTTACAGAGTGGATCTGTTTTTATGACTAACAGTTGCCATGTTTTTTTTAGGAATAAAATCTTCAGTAAATCAGGTTGTGAATAATATTCGAACAAACTCCTCTGTACGAACCTTCAGAATATGAAAAGGAATAAAACTGGAGTATATATTGTTATATTATTTATTTTATTACGCTGATCTGCAACAAAACAGAGGAATGAGTCCTAAAACCCGGAAGTAAGTTAGCATGTTAGCACTTCCTGTTGTATTTAGGTGGTGTTCATCTGTGAAGATTATCTGATGGACTAAGACTGTAAGGATCAGAAACTTTAGCTGGTCAAAGTTTATTTTATTTGGTGCATGGATGTATCAGAGCTTCAGAGTTCTTGTAATACAAGAAGAGACACCGTCGTCCGCCATGTTTGTTTACTCTAAAGTCGCGCTTGACCTCGCGAGATTTGGAGTTTTAAGAGTCCGGTGGTTGATGTGTGAATCTGCTTTGAAATTTGTTGTTATTTGTCGTCATGTGTGTGGTTTCTAACATTTTATAAATCGGTTGTTTTTTTTTTTGGTGAAGATCTTTTAGTGTGTGGCAGGCTGTAGAGTCCACACTCCCGCTCCAGGCCTGTAGGTGGCGGGAAAGCGCCATTTTGTTGTTTGCCAACCGCCATAACCACCGCAGGAAGAAGAGGCGGAGGAGGAGGAGGAGAAGGAAGCGGGCTGGTGGAGGCTGGACACGGAGCTGCCAGCTGGTCTTTACACTGACTCAGACCTCCAGGAGAAGCAGCGGGGGCGTCTGCGTGCGCCTTGTCGGGTCCTGCAGCTGCAGAGGAGCCGTTGTGTGATGAAGAACCGGACGGTCTGACCCAGAGGAACCTGCCTTCTCCTTCAGAGAGTGAGTCCACCTTAAATACGCGGTGTGCTCCTGTTGATCCGGCTGAACCAGGATCAGGCCTGGTTCACAGCTGGCTACCAGCTCATTAATAAACACAGCATAAACACGTAAAGACGGGCTGCACAGGGGCCTGGAGCTGCCTTGAAAGTTTGTGGATTTCCTTAACAAACAGAATAAGGAAGATAGAAGTAGTGGAAAAGGAGTGGGGGGCTTTTATTTTGACAGGACGCTCAAACTCAACACCAAAACAACAGAGTAAAAATACGCCATTACTCTGAAGTATTATCAGCAAATATGACTCATCGTTAGAGCTGCAGCTGCACAGCTTTCGTGTAGTTTAATTACTGAAGAGGAAAAGTAATTTAAACTTTTACCTTTTTATTTCTTTAACTTTAAAAAACAGAAAAAAACATTCAGCTGGAACAGAGGCCGGTTCCTACAACAGGAACACGATGCAAACACCTGCACTGCGAATGTAACTGAAGTAAAAGTATCCAAGTATTACCAGGAACAAGTATTTCAAGTAAAATAAGTTGATGCAGAGAAATGGCTCCTGCTTATTTATTATTAATCATGCATGAGTGTTGTAGCTGGTTTTGTGGAGCTGTATACAGGGCTGCAACTCATGATTATTGATTAACTAATTGATTATTTTGTTGATCAGTTTATTGTGGTGAGAAATTCTCAACACTTTGAAATGTCTCAGTCAGTTTACTGGGATTTAAGACAAAGAAATTCAACATAAAACACAACCTAAACAGTTCTGAGAACATCTGCTGCTGATTGTTTTTTTAATAATTTACTAATCAATACTGATTGATTAATCGTTGAAGTTTTCTATACTGTTGGGAAGTTGAATATTTTGCAGTACAGTGTGTTTAAAAAGTGATGCGTATGAAGTAACCTGTAACTGCATGTGTTAGATAAAGAAAAGTACAGTCACTGTGCAGTGGACAGTCCAGTACTTGAGTAAATGTACTTAGTTACTGTCATGTAATGTAAAGGTCTTTGTTTTTGTCTCTAAGTGTGAGGAAGAAATAAGGTTTGAAAGCAGAGAAATGTGGAAACACGTTTAACAGCTTATCAGGTTTCTGTTCAGTCAGACTGGTACTGTCAGTGTGTGTGTGTGTGTGTGTGTGTGTGTGTGTGTGTGTGTGTGTGTGTGTGTGTGTGTGTGTGTGTGTGTGTAGCCACCAGGATATCCTCCTCCAGTGTTGCGTCACCTGGGTTTGTCATGACTCGTTTTTCTGCTGTTTGGTTTGCGGCGTGTTTACTTTACTTTTACGTGTCGGCTTTTAATGCAGGTGTCTATTGTGTCAGTCACACACACATACACACACACACACACACACACACACACACACACACACACACACTTATACATCGCACACACCATCACATTATTTTATTTAGATTTATTTTCCACTACCAGACTCCATTGACAAAAACACCAATTTTACCAGGAGTTGCTAATCTGCCACTCCCTCCATCTGTTAGTTTGTTTGTGTTATTTTTAATGGTACTTTTACTTATGTAAAGTATCTGAATACTTCTTTCACCGCTGAAAGTCACACAACAGATGGGCTGATAATATTCCAGCAGCACTCGGTAAATCCCTGTTTTTGTCAGTGGAGTCTGGTTCTGATATAGATTGATGTTCCTGGAAACGATAACACCTAGCAACACTTTACTTTAAGTCCAAATATTTGACATTTCTAATCAGTTTATAAAGATAACAACACCCAGAAACATCACTACATATCAGTAGTAGCACTGCACAACACTGCTCGGTAAAATAGCTGTTTTTGTCAGTGGAGTCTGGTATTGACATACAGAATGGCATAAACCTCAGTCTGTCTCAGAAACGGATTCCCTCTGACTCTGGATAATAAATAGAAGATACCAGAGACAGTTTTATAGGGACGGTGTCTCGGAGGAAAGCTCCTCTCTGACCTTTGACCCCTCTTGCTCTCCTCTCTCTCAGCTGGCTTGTGTAAATGTGTTTTCAGGTGATGGATGCAGAGAGCGGGGAGCTGTTTCTCGAGGGTGGCGGGGCAGCAGCAGATAGCTGGCAGCTCGACGCTCCGTTCTCCTGCTCAGAGCTGGTCTTCAGCAGCTCAGAGAAACCCCTGCAGGACTGGGCGGTGGACCCCGACTGTGTGAGTTACCTGTATAACGTCTGTGGTGGTGCAGGGCAGGTGACACAGCTCAGCTCCTCAGGTTTCTGTAAAAACTGGAAGAATGAAACTGCAGAAAAGTCAAACAGCTGTTGTGCAACAAGACACAATCATCAGTGACTTCCTCTTAGTGACAGCTCCTCTTTTTCTTCTTCTTCTTCTCCTTCCCCTCCTCCTCCTCCTCTTTCATCTTCTTCTTCCTCTTCTTCTTCTTCTTCTCCTCCTCTTTCTTCTTCTTCATCATCATCTTCTTCTCCTCCTTCCTCCTATTCTACTTTTCCTTCTCCTCTTCATCGTCTCCTTCTTCTCCTCCTCTTTCTTCCTCCTCTCCTCTTTCTTCTTCTTTTCCTCCTTCTTCCTCTTCTACTTTTCCTTCTCCTCTTCTTCATCTCCTTCTTCTTCTTCTCCCTCTTCGTGTTGTTTTTTCATTCTATCGATGGTGTCTGATTCTGTTCGTCAGTTCTCATCAAAAATAAAAATAGAAATCAAAGCAGCGATGCTGAACATGTAGTTGATTGATCAGATCTGGATCACGATCTGTCTCTCGTCTCAGACTCTGAACGACAGCGAATCAGAGGACGTCCTCCACGGCGTCGACCCCAACAAGGTGTTTCCCAGCGGCCCACCCACCGACCCCTCCTCCGAGAGCGACAGCGGCATCTCCGAGGATCCCGTCGTCGAGAGTCCCACCACCACGGAGACCGCCCAGCCGACCCCGGCGACCGTCTACCAGGTGGTTTACGACATCAGTGGGCTGGGAGGCGTGAAGGCCGAACCCGGACAGGAGAATGTCATCTCCATAGAGCTGGGTGAGGACAGGCTGTGATTAACCGTCGCGACCGATGAAAATACCTTTTCCGGGTCCAACTTGGCAGAGTTCGCAAAAACTACTTAGAGTCATTCTGTCGCTCGTCTTGTGGCGAGAAGAAGAAGAGGAGATGGCTGCAGTTGATATGTTTCGATTTTTAAACGAATGAAGAAAAACTAAGTTTGACGCCAGCAGGTGCTAACGTTAGCTATCTAGCATAAGCTATGGGTTTTACAGGGTGTTTCTTGCTATGAGTCCACATCTTTGTCACTCAGCTAAGGCTAATAAAGCTGGCCTTAGCTAGCAGGAAACAGTGTTTTCATTGGTTGTGACGTCACAACTTCACATTCAGGTGTCTCATTGCTTCCTCACCTGTACAGATGAGTGGAGTTCCCAGGTGTTGTTCTCAGACTCGTGCATCGTTAATGAGCTGCCGGTGGTTTCTGCAGCTCGACTCGACGGCAGCCTGGCCGTCATCGACCCTCCGAGCCCGGACAGCGGTCTGGTGAGACTAATCATGAAGCTTTAGTTGTTTATGTGATGGTTGGAGCTGAGGTTTGACCTGGAGGACTGACTCTTCTTCTACTGTTGCAGCTGTACCCTGAGCTCCAGCTGACGGAGGAGGAGCAGAAGCTGCTGACCCAGGAGGGAGTTTCTCTGCCGAACAACCTTCCTCTCACCAAGGTCAAAACCTTTTCGCACCAGATAAATAAACTGACAAGAGTCGAGACAGGTTTTGATCGAATCTTTATTCGCAGGCCGAGGAACGAATCCTGAAGAAGGTGAGGAGGAAAATCCGCAACAAGCAGTCTGCTCAGGACAGCCGCCGCAGGAGGAAGGAGTACATCGACGGACTGGAGAGCAGGTACAGTTCATGACTCATTTATAGGGAAGTTACAGTTTGTTTAGACTCAGACAAGACGGGAGCTCACATGACATGACCGGTCAAAGGACTGATCTCAAATAGCACTTTTATTAAAGGATAACTCTTTTTAACGCTTTATTTTCTCCAAGTTTTATCACTACCAGACTCCATTGACAAAAGTGGCAATTTTACCAAGCAGAACACAGGAGCTGCTGGAATACCACTGCCTCCATCTGTTACTTTATTTGTGTTATTGTGTGACTTAGTGGTGGAAAAAGTATTCAGATACTTCAGATAAGTAAAAGTACCGCACAGTAACACAAACAAACTAACAGATGGAGGCAGTGGTATTCCAGTTCTGCTCAGTAAAATTCCTGTTTTTGTCAATGGAGTCTGGTATTGATATATAGTGATGTTTCTGGTCAAACAAAAAGGATCTTATAACACTCACAGTTACACTAACACATGTGTTAACAGGGCAGCAGCTTGCTCAGCACAGAACAAGGAGCTGCAGAGGACAGTGGAGCAGCTGGAGAAACACAACATGTATGATCACAACTTTATTTATTGATGATTAACTGGTTAGTAATTGATGAGGAAAGAGCCGTGGGGTCACATTTATTAGGTGCATGTTTGCTTGGTCATATGAAAGACTTAAAGTGAAGTTTTCTTTGTATCTTTTAAGAAATCACTTTGAGGGAGCGAGTACAGTCAAAAACTGGACAGCAGAGGGCGCCGTTGTCTTTTTGTTTTACCTTGATCTATAGAAGCTGCACTCCTGCACTTAATGCTTCACAATAAGTCATACATCAGTTACCTTTAGTTTTGAGATTGGGGGTGTTCCTCCCTCCATTAGATAGAAGCTGAAGCAGAGTTTCCTGTTTTACCTGACGTTCCTGACTTCAGATTATAATTGCTAATACTGATGAATAATGACGAGCTGAGTAAAGTTGATGTAAACTGCCTGTTCCTGCTGTTCAGGTCTCTGCTGGCTCAGCTGCGACAGCTCCAGTCTCTGATCAAACAGACGGTCAGTAAAGGAGCCCAGACCAGCACCTGCTTACTGGTAGGAAAACACACAGGATGCCACACATGTCCTCAGTTTCTATTGTTTTATTTTTAATATCAACAGGCTGATGTCTGTTTTTCAGGATCAATAAAATCACAATTATTAGAGGACTCATGGCAACACAAACATTTCTCTGTTTGTGCTGCCTTTCCATTTTTCTGTACAGGCTGCACTGCCATCTAGTGGTCATACTTAGTATTTGTCGCTTCCTGCTCAGGTGTTTGCTGTTATCTTGTGTTAATAAAAAGGGAAATTGTGTGAGATTTTTTCTAAATAAAAGCCTTTAAACTGTTTTTGCCAGAAGAGTATGTTGGATTTTTCTTTTTTGAACTTTTGTGTTCCCCACCAAAGAACATCTTCACCATACTTCGTTTGAACTCCTGACTCTCTTTTTCTCTCTGAAGACAGTGAAATTGTTTGTGTTTCCCCTGTCGTAGGCATCACTTTACAGCAGCGAAATGATCCTTACTTTTATTTCAGACTGCAGCAGAAAGTTCTGCTTTGCTTTAACGTCAGAGATGCTCCAGAAAATGTAGCTTGTGTCGACGCTACAAGCTTCGCTACAGAGAAGCTAATTCAGAAACAGCAACGCTACTGAGAAGTGTTGTTAAACACTGGCGTCATGCCTCAGTTATATGCAAAACTCTTGGTTTGTTTTTGCACGTCCATGTTGAAACTGTGAGCTTGTGTTTGTGTTTTCTTGATAAATATGTAAAAAACAGTGTGAGGTGATACTATGACGGAATAAAACCAGGAACACTGACAAAAAGAGGTTTTCAGGAATTAAAAAGCAAGTTTACTGAATGAATTCTCAGTTCTCTGATACGCATGACTGTGTATTAGATTTTAAGAACATATTAGAAAGAGAGAAACTTTGTGTGTTTTGTGTTGTCAGATCATCCTGGTCTCTCTGGGTCTGATCATCATGCCGAGTTTCAGTCCCTTCAGACGCGACTCGTCCACAGACGACGACTACAGACCCACAGGAGGTTCGTCCCATTCGACATTTCAACACTTTGTACAAAGAAAAAGGAAAAAGATAATTTAGATCAGGTCGTACACACACAACATCCACAGATTTACAATTTACAAATGACAAATCAGAATTGTTCAAATCAAACACATTAGTCAGCGGTGAATCATACATTGTGATATGATGTGGTATATTTGATGCTATAGATATTTATTTTTATCTTTGTAGTTATTTCTAGAAACATCCTGACAGACCCGTCCTCCTTCCAGCCGGCAGCAGACGAGGTCGACAGTCCGGTTGTTCAGTCCGACTCCTCATCGTCTCCACTCTCTGATCTCAGCCAATCAGGAGCTCCGGAGGGCGCTGTGTTTCCGCAGCAACCAATAGAAAACCCTGAGAATACAGGTGTGGATGGTCCGGTCCAGGAGGGGGGCCAAACGGGGAACAGCTCGGCTCTTGTTGCTGGGCAGACTGAACCGTTGGCTCTCGATTTGAGGTCAGCGGCGGGAAAAGGAAGCCACGACCCAGCCAAACCTGCACATGCCGACGAGATGTAGACAGATGCTTTCAAACACAAGAACTGGACTTCAGGTTTGGTGTCGTGCATCAGGACATATCAGTGGCTGCTGAAGGCGACTCTGTTACGATTTGGATTAACTGTAAACAGATGACCAGCAGCGGATGCTCTGATTGGTTAGGGCTGATCAGTATGAGCTGTTGTCTGCTGGAAAAAAGGTCAATGGGGGTGGATCATTAAACCTGAGAGACAAACATGGCCGCCAGTGTTCAGAGACAAGTCCTGCTCACATCTTATCCGCTTGTCGTGACGTCTCAATCAATGAAAATGCTGTTTCCGCATCCAACTTCAGTTGATAAGCTTCAATTTTTAAACAAATGAAGAAAAACAAAGTTGGATGCCAGCGGGTGCTAACGTTATCCAGCTAACCTAGCTAACGTAGGTTAGGTATTCAGGTATTCCTGATACAAGCTGTGGGTTTTACAGGGTGTTTGTTGCTATGAGCCCACATCTTCGAGTTTCGGTTGTCAGTCCTTTTCTGCGCTGGCAAATAAAGCTAGCTATCTTCACCCAGCTAAGGTGAAAATAGGTGACCTTCGCTAGCTAACCTAGTTATTTTTTGGGTAGCACAGAAAAGGATTGACAACTGAAACACGAAGATGAGGGCTCATAGCAAGAAACACCCTGTAAAACCCATAGTTTATATCAGGAATACCCGGGTGCTACATTAGCTGGTTAGCTGGCTAATGTTAGCACCCACTGGTGTCTAAATTTTCCTCTTTCTCGTCACAGTGAAAGCAGTAGAATGACACTGAATAGTTTTCTGGACTCAGATCTGTTCAAACAACACGGACTCAGCACTGCAGCATCTGGAAAACTTGAGGGATTCAGAGAAGTTGGACCAGGAAACAGTATTTTCGTTGGTCGTGACGTCACAACTTAACAAGCAGCTTTAGACCGTAACCACATACAATGTTTACTTATCCCAGTCCATTTCTACTCTTCGTTTAAAGGAACAAGGAACATTTTAGTAAACATGCTAATCCAGTTTGTTTCTGAGATGATGCCTGTACGGTAAATATGAAGCCAGGAGACAGTTAGCTTAGCATAAAGACTGGAAACTGGAGACAGCTAGCCTGGCTCTGCCCATCCATAAAGATGTTCTATCTCATTTGTTTAATCTGTACTAATACCAAAGTGTAAAATGACAAGTTGTGGTTTTTCGGGGGCTGTTGCCAAACTATTTTCTTAGCTTTCAGTCTTCATGTTAAGCTATGCTAACTGTCTCCTGGTCACCACCACCGGCTAATGAATGTTCTCTGAGCTCGTATCTGTTCAACAAGCCGTTCATGATGACTGGACAGACTTAGCTGGACCTTAGGTGAGATCATTTACTACGGACATTGAGTTTTATTTCAGTCGCCAGAAACGTTAACAAGCTGGTTTTACTGTTTTTTTTAAAAGGGCCATTTCACCCTGGTGTAACATTTAGTGCCATTACCCAACATGACTTACTTACCTGCTGCTTCTTCTTGTGGCCTTTTAGCCACCCTATATGGTGTTTTAATCAGTAACCAACAACATATAAAAGAGTAAAGTAGCGTCAGTTTCTCATGTATCCACGCTGAGGTTATGTTGCGTTCATGTACAGGTGTTTTACTGCGTCCACTCAACTCGGGGGGGCTTTTCCAGCCTGGTGTTTGGTGCCTTACGTGGGAGAGAGGGGAGGGATTTTAGAGCCAAAATATCCAGAGAGATGTGTGTTATGGAAGAAAACTCCAAATGATTTGCTAAAGTGAAACTCTGCTTCGGCTTTTGTAAATAGTGTTTTGAACACGATCATTGTTGGGAGGGATTTCTAATTATTAGACTGATGTTTTGATCGTTGTCTGTTTCACCAAGTGGATTGGATTTATTTATTTAGTTCCATTAACAGGATGGAAACCTGGGGATTTAATTTCAGCTTGTAACTCTGTGTTTTATTATCATTTATTCTCAGTCTAACTGGATCCAAGTTAGAGAGTAAACCTGGTTTAATCTGCAGTAAAACTTCTATCTCTAACAGCTTTGTACTGTTTGTGTGAGACTCCTTCATTCACCTGCTGCAGGCTTTATTCAACATGTTTACTTTATTAAAAGGGAACAATTAATGGAGACTGTGTTTGATTCATTGCTGTTTGGTGCAGCTGCTCAGTGGATTGTTGGACTGCTCAACCATCACACATGAAACACAACTTTTGTTCCTAGATAGTATGTGTTATTTCTTAATAGAAAATTTCCCTCAAACTTTGCTTGTGCGACCTGGATAATTCAGAAATTAATCTATTTTCCTTGTAAAAATTGGCAAATTTGCATATTTTTTATTCACATGATTCGAAATTTACATGTGTTTCTTTAGAACTAAGTAGTTTTTTCACATAATATAGTCTCCCATCAGGTTTTCGTTATACACTCCTTGGTAGTAGCGTCCAAAGTCCAGTATGTCTTGGGTGGAAGCCTTGCTCCCATGTTCTCCTTGAATTTATCAAGCTGAGTATCAAGCATATAGACATTCAAGGACGTCTTGCAGCCCATTTTACTGTAGTTCTTCACCAGAGCTTAAACCAGTTCTGCAACATTTTTCGGCTTTGCGATTGCCCAAAGAGGCCCCGACACTCAAATCTATCTCACAAAAAATTAGGCTTGAAACAGGATTTAAAAAAGTCAGTTTTGATGCTTCTTGCAACTGGAAACATTTGGGATAATGTAAGAACACAACTCAACAACATATATAACATAGGCCTGGTCATTTTTAGACATTTTCATGCAGCAATGTTTCATTTTTTACCTTATTGTTTAT
The DNA here is from genome assembly GCA_033238685.1 of Lates japonicus. Taxonomy (NCBI): domain Eukaryota; kingdom Metazoa; phylum Chordata; class Actinopteri; family Centropomidae; genus Lates; species Lates japonicus. The sequence continues at coordinate 89,264 of BRZM01001758.1, read as the reverse complement.
TACCGGCGACCTATGTAACTCCATGTTCCTTTGAAATTCATAAATCTGTCTGTGTGATATGCAGCCATTATCAGTCAGACTTTAAGATGATTTAAATCTTATCACTACCGTAAAAGAACAGACAGAAACATTTATGGTAAAGACATGCCACACTGTTTGAGCTAGTCCAGATAAAAATGATTAATGGACATAAATTCACATCCTTGTCTGAGTAACACAAATCAATCAATAAGCTGATAACAAACTATTGATCAACCTGTGTTTGTTCTGAGTTTCTGCAGCTCTCCTCTCAGCTCCTGCAGCTCGCTCTCTGTGGACGTCACTCTGGTTTTCAGGGCGTTTAGCTCTGCGCTCTGTTCCACCACCAGGTCTCTGAGCTCTCTCACAACACAAAGGTCAAACGCTGCATTCAAATGCCTCTAGTAAATGCCAAACTATTAACTGTTATCAGCACCATTTTTTGAACATTTCTTAAATACTGACAAACCTGAAGACTGTTGCAGAAATACTTTGATGGTGGTTGTTGTTTTTCTGGCAGTTAACTTCTTGTTGCAGCACCAGAATCAAAAGTCACAAAAATTACATATGTGATAATAATTATTGATTTCATTAATTTATTAAAAATAGAATTCAATTTAAATAAAATGATGAAACTTTGATTATTCCCATTAATTTAGTGCATGTTAAACATTATAACATGAGAGTAAAAGGAACAATGAAGCAGCATCGTCCCTGTTTTGTGGTGGTCTGATGCTCTGAATTTACACAAATTCAATTAAGGTTTTTAAATCTGATCAGTGGCGTCTGTTCATGACTCATGTTGTTCTGGAAGAATAACACGGCTGCTTTTATTTAGATATCAAGCTCGTCTTCTCAGCTCAGGAACATTTTTCTTTGTGATATTTCTCGATAATGATCTGACCTGTTTTCCTGTGGTCCCGAACGCCTCGGCACTTTAACCCCGAGACAAAAACAAAGATGATTCTGTTTGCGTTCAACGACTAGAGCTCCCATGAGCCTTTGACAGAGCATCTGTAGCCGAATCAGCTAATTAAGTCTCCTCAAGAAATACTGAAGAAACAACACAAACAAACACAATGTCCGTGTTAATCTGCTGCTCATTCCCACCACCTGAGGCCGCAGTGATGATGATGATAAATGAGTGTTAGAAGACGGATGTTTTTATGTGTGCGTTGTGTGATAGCGTGCAGGTTAAAGGAGGTTAACGTCGTCTTTCTGTGTGTTATTATCCACCAACTGCAGCTCGTTTCTGTGAACTGACATTTAGCAGCTGACGTTGTGTTTATGTGTTTGCTGGGAGTGCAGTGTGGTTAATGTTAATGAGCTCTGGGTGTTAATGGAGTCAGCGGTGCCACTCTTCTCTTTATTATTACCATTACAGCTATTTGATTTCTCTCCCTGTGAAACATCATCACCTTCCTCCTCTTATTGTCCCTTGTTTGGTATTAATATTTGTTATATTAGCACATTAATAATTATTTTCCACGTTGTGAAACGCAGAAAGCTAAGAGAGAAAGGAAGATTATGTCCTCAATCTTAATCCTGCCCACAGACCCCTGTTGATTCTCTAACCAGCTGTCAGTGAACACAACACCAGGCCTTTTTGATTCACTGAACAAATGAGACATGTGTGGGTGGTGATTCAGAGGTCTGGAAACAGGCTGCCATAAATTTAGCTTATAAATTTAATGTAACATTGACCGACAGCAGGAATGAATGCAAATGTCTTGAATCCACAAATTGACTTTTTTAAAATGCCAGACTCCATTGACAAAAACAGGAATTTTACCTCACAGAACACAGGAGCTGCTGCCTCCATCTGTTAGTTTGTTTGTGTTGTTCTGTGACTTTCAGTGGTGGAAGAAGTAATCAGATATCACAGATAAGTAAAAGTACCACACAGTAACATTAACAAGCTATGGCAGTGGTATTCCAGCAGCTCCTGTGTTGTGAGAGGTAAAATTGGCACTTTTGTCAGTGGAGTCTGGTAGTGATATATTGTGATGTTTCTATTATTTTTATAAACTGATTATAAATGCCAAATATTTTGAGTTAAAGTTAAGTGTTGCTAATTGTTTCTGTTATTGTTTCCGGGAACATAACTATACATCAACACCAGACTCAGTAATTTAACGAGCAGAAGACAGGAGCTGCTGGATTTCCACTGCCTCCATCTGTTAGTTTGTTTGTGTTGTTCTGTGACTTTCAGTTGTGGAAGAAGTAATCAGATACTTAACATAATTAAAAGTACCACAGTAACACAAACACACTAACAGATGGAGCAATGTTGACTCCAACAGCTCCTGTATTCTTCAGTAAAAACTCCTGTTTTCTCAATAGGTCTGGTAGTGATATATAGTGTGTAATCAGTCATTAACTGCAGCGAGTCCATCCACTTCCATCCATCAGCCGGGATCAGTCCGACTCTCAGAGGACCTTAACAAAAATATCTGTGCACTGAGAACCAGCTCAGAGAGTCAGATCTGGTTTTGTGCTTTCAGATAAAAAATCAGTTAATATTAGAGCTGCTGAAATTTGTAGTTTGACAAATAGTCTGAGTGCAACTGGAAAGTTTCAGGAGCTTTCATGGAGATGGTTCATCATCATCAAGTGACATCTGAAATCTTTTTATATATTTATATCTGCAGGTGACTTGTAACTGTAACTGAGTAACTTGTAACCCACAACCTTTTATTGTTGTATTTTAAGATCAACAGCAAGTTGATGACTCTGTGTATAAATTAATGAAGTGGTCACTGCACCAAGTCTGCAGCTGTAAATGTAATAACTGGCCTGGTGTTTGCTCTGTTGTTGTATTTATTTATGTCTGCGCTGTTCTCTGGGTGAAAACATGGATGAAAAAGAAAAAAGAAAAAGATTCCAGATTCCATCTGTCTCTCCGACTCTCAGACTCAACTGTTGTTCTTTTCTTCCACTTCAAGACGTTCAGAGTTTACAGTTTATGTTCCCGCAGAGGTTCGTCTGGGTAAAAACAAAGGGAAGTCCAGAGAGGGTTTACTGTGTGTGATGTCAACAGGCAGTATCTCTATCATGTTGTGTTTACACCGAGGAGGAAGAAAAATCCTGGGACCTGACTCAGTTTGGAGCTGACGACATCAAGTTGTCTCTCGGTTTGGCTGTGGATGCAGTGAACGTCCATTCGTCTATTTTTGACCAACAGATTATAAAACTACTCAGATATTTGATAAAATGTTGGTGCCCAATGATCACAGGCAACACGTCAATCTACATACTGCAACACATTCCTACATTATTGCTGCTGACACACATATGGTCAGTACAGTGGACAATGAATAGAGTGGAAACTAAAGTTTCTGATCCTCACAGGTTTAGTTCATCAGATAATCTTTACAGATGAACACCACTGTTCTGATGTTTGAAGCCTAAAGACAATCTCCAGAAGTAAAAAGCTAAAATTTACTGACAGATTTTATGTTGTGGAATAAAATGTGAAAATGTATTGAGCTTGTGTTAAACCCATTGACTTTGGGACGAGGGAACAGGAAGTGCTAACATGCTAACTTACTTCCTGGTTTTAGGACTCATTCCTGCAGCTCTCTATTTTCAATCAGATCAGCAGCTGTAACTGTTAAATGGATTTTGGTCCAGAATTCCTGCAGCTGAAGATCAGTGGTTAAACAGTCTGATGGAAATGTCTCACAGAGGAATTAAAGAGATAAGTAGTAAGTAAGACAAAATAGAAACTCAGAAGTTGTTCATAAAAGTCAGAAAGTGTAACCAAAAAGTCTTTAAACAACCTTCTGGGTTTTTGAAATTGCCTGTTAATCGTCTTCTAGAGAAACCGATGGTTACCTGTGTAACCTGAGAGGCTGCAGCATGATTTCATAAAAGACGGAAAATACACATAAAAAGACACATGCAAGAAAAAAAGAGAAATCTGTATGTGGAACATGTGACTGTGGAGGACAGAGGAATGTTTCTGCTGTAAAGTCTGAGATATTTAGTGAACTCTGCAGAGACACAGTCCTCTCTGTGTTTCTGTCTCTGGCTCGTTGCCAGACACATCTACTCCAGTGTCACTGTAATAATGTTGAGTTAACCACACACACACACACACACACACACACTGCTCTCTGAAACATGACAGGACAGGATCTATGCGAGAGCTCGTCACTGACAGACTCACCTTTCAACACACTGCATGTTCACAATAATACACACTGATACAATACCTGCACATGTCACTGTCAGCATTCAGGACAATACTGTTGTGACTCAGTCTGAGAGGGTCGGCTCGTGTGTTTGATTAGAAAAATATCAAACTGTTTTAGAGCTTTTGAAGAAGCAGAGTGGAATAAAATCCCAGATTAAAGATGTCTGGGTGGAAATTTACTCAGTGTGAAGGTTAATCTGCACCACTGCAGCTTATCTGAGTGCTTTTAATCATCCACTTCACAACTGATCTGTCACCATTTTGACAAATATGTGAGATTATACAGAGAGATGCAACTGACAGCAGAACACACTGAATCCAGCTCTGACAACAATCCCACCCCAGCGTTTAAAACTTGAGTCTGCATGTTCATGTTGATAAAGATCACTGAAGGTACTTGATTACAGCGGTGGATGAGGTACCTGAACGCCACACTTGAGTAAAAGTACAGATATCTCACCAGAAAATGACTTTGGCAGGAGTTACCATCACCTGTTAGAATATTACTTGAGGAATAGTCTGGACCAAGCTTCATGTGTTTGTCAAATTTTGATCTGTTTTCATCTGTTAGTTTTGGTTTCATGTTGCAGTTTTGTGAGTGCACAAAACAACTTTACCTGACATATACATCCTGTCGCCATCACCTACATGTGCTACATCTCTCTATACCTATACCTTTTTAAAGTTGATTTTTGATTTCATTGTCGGACGAACTAACAGTTAAATATTTCGTCTCCTCCTCTCCCCATATGACAGACCACCTCTCTTAGACCTACCATAGTGATTGATGGGCTTCGTTTTCTGTACCTGAGCTGCAGTTTCTACAGGTACGCTGTTTCCAGGTCCCTTAACATGACTCAGTGTCAAAGAGAATTTAATGTGCCTGCATCCTGTAATGTCTGTTGCTTGCATGTGACATCCCTGGAAAACAACACTTGACTGTGACTTTGTGACCATTTAATGTGGTTTCCAGTGATCTAAACTTGAAAGCCAGGACCACTGATTCGCCAAACTTCTTGCTTACCGTCATCATTAGCCTAATACATTTCTTATTTTATTTTGTAATAAGTGTGACAGTCACTTGGCCAATCTTTTGCTTCTATGTTGCCTGTTTCTAGGCAGCTCATTCTGTTGTGTTTCCATTATGCAACAGGTATCAGGAGGACAGAGTCCCCCTGATTATCCTAGTTGGAAGCATCTGAACCTGGTACTTCCAGCCCATAAGAAGTGGACTCTTCCAGCCCAGACTCTCTCTTTTGTAGTTTTGTGTTCATTCATCCAACAACTCTCTCCTACACTTTACATATTGAACTCACACACACACACCACACAGCTGATGTGGATTCATTGTTAATATCTAGAATCTGTTAGTATCTAAGTGAAGCTGGCGTCTGGTCCTGTAAACTGCTGTTGGACAGACAGGAGTTTAGTTTAGTATTTCTGTCCTGATGTTGTGTGATGCAGAATTATCCACACTGATGCAGTCAGCTGATATTTGCAAACCAGCATCAACAACTGGAATTAATCAAACTTTAACCCCCACAGTGATGCTGTGCCACATCTGGTCCCCCTTCAGTAACTGGCCTGGAGAGTCCTGGAGTCTCTGAGGAGGACTACATCTCCTGTAGTAGGAGGTGGAGGAAGTTTACTGAAGGTAATTAAGGTAAATCTTTAGATGGATGCAGGTATCAGGACTTATCAGTCTGGAATGGTTTGAATCAGTCTGGATTAGTCCCAGACAAATAATGAGGGGAGTTGGTCGATCGGTGTTAACACCACACTTCAAAACAGACATTGGCGCGCACACACACACACACACACATTCCTCACATAACTCTGAGTGACAGCGACTGGAGGCGGGGAAAACACACTATGCTCTGTGTGTGTGTGTGTGTGTGTGTGTGTGTGTGTGTGTGTCATCTTCTAAGTATTACCTGGTTGTATCTGAGGTAGGCGGGGCTGAGGGATGGGGGTATAAACACACCTTACCGCACCACGTTTACATTCCTGACATAGACAGTCACTGAGGCGCATGTGATGAACACACGAACACACACACACTTGTCTCACAAACACTCATTATCTGCACAGACAGACAGTTTGTTAGTCTTTTCATACAAAAGCTCTTTACTCACATGGATCCTCTCTCTCATCTCCATACATACCAACCCCCCCCCCCCGTAAAACACACACTGATTCAACATAGACACACACATACTGTCCTGGGCATTGCATTACCCTCTACTTTCCCTCATAAATATCCTTTACTTTTTCCCTTTTTATAATAAAAACCCTCAGTATCATATGTTGTATATCCAGTATCTCTGTGGTCCAGCTCTTTATTGAAGCTATATAATATTTACCAAATGTAAAACTCTACTTGTTCTTTTTTTTATGGCTGCACTCATTGAAATATTTGACATGTCTGCTGTATCATTTCAGACACATTTCAAAATGACAGGCCTGAAACTTTAGCATCTCCTGTTGAATTTAAATAAATCTCTGTGGGTTTGAACAATGTTTGCAGATTGAAATAATGGAGCCACTGGGGGTGGAGGTTAAAAGCACTGATGGATACTCCCAAATGCACTCCATCATTCTGACAGATGAAAAGTTCCTGCTGGCACCGGACAGTGGCTCCTCTCATAACACAGTGTGGTACAGAATAAATCAGACAATTAAACAGAGTGTAACAACAACAGCTGAACGTTCAGAACAAAGACGAGTCCAACAAACAAACCAATGGCAGCAGCTGCTCCACACATACACATGAACAACAGGAAAACTATTTATTTACAGTATGAATATTAAAATCTCAGGAGAAAACTTCACCAACAGTGTTGTGTGTGATCAGTAAGATCAGCAGTGTAGGAGAGAATAAGTGTGTTTGCAGTTTTGCACAGTGCAGCAACAAAAACCAAATGTCAACAAAAACCAGGCTGTGGTAAAATTGTCATTTTAGCTTCTGAATGTTCCAAACTGAGGTAAACAATCTGAAGTATCTCAGTCTCAGACATGATCAGTCTCAGACATGATCATGATCTCCCAAATGTTAAGGAAAGGAGCTTCAGTGCTTCCTATCTTATCTTTAGCAGAGGAGACACTGGACCTTCCTTTACCAAAGGAAAGGAGAGAGTGACGTCCCATGATTAGTGAACTGTTGTGGTTTCACTGTGGCAGATCCACATACATGTAGACGCAACAGAGCTCCTGTTTTATGTTTGTGACACGATCAGAAACTCCTGGAAATCCTTTGTGATCAGCTGAGCTCCAAATGTGGCGTCACCACATTAAAAAGTTGGTTTAAGTTTGATGTCAGTGCAGTGGGATTCTCTCTTTCATGAGTCCTTATCAACTGTCCTTTGCATCTTTCCTTCACCTCATGGTGCTTTCCATCGAGGTCGAGGAGAAGTGGTTAGGAAAGGAGTGTTTTTTGACTATTTGACTGCAGCCCAGATCTCAGGGAGGACTGAAAACCAGAGCTGAGTTTTTAAAAAGGAGAACTGACCCAGGTGTGCCAGGGTCGCTAATGAGCCCAGGTGCTGATGACCCTCTGCCACGCCCACCTCCAGTGCCTGCAAAGACATTTTACACACAGATGAATATTTCTAAAACTAAATGAGAAGATAATCTGCAGATTAATCAGAAATGAAAATAAGGATTAGTTGCAGACATAGTTTAAACAATAAAGGGGATTTGACTCTCGATGTTAGTTGAGAATAGTGTGAGGACAACAGGCCGTGTACTGTATTCTAACAGGAGAACTCTGTTCTGACTGTTGTTGTTGATGTTAGCGCCGCATCTGAGGAGGTAGAGGATCAACTACCAGGATCCTTTGACCCAGAGTAGCGTCTGACAGTCTGTAATTGGTCAATGTCTTTATTCACAGTGAGAAAGCTCAGAAATCGACCTCATTTTGAAAAAAAAAGAGAAGCTTTTTCACAGAAGATATATTGGCATGCGAATTAATCACATGGAAAAAAACCCGGCTCCAGTGTGAAAAGACCTCACAGAGACCAGTAGGGCAGGGGCTCACCATCTCCCCCCTGTAGACAGACCACTAAAGTCAGATTGATTTCATGGAGCAGAGGACTGATGCTTTTACTTTGTGTTCAGTTTGTTGTTGGAGCAGCTGAAACAGAACAGAACAGAGAAGAGCTCTGACTGTTTAAACTGTTTAAATCCAGTTAAATCCAGTGTTTTCAGAAGTTTTTTTGTGATTTTCATAGAGAAGCACACAATCAGATAGTACTGATAAACATCAACACATATATGAAGGATGAAAATCGACTTTGAAGTGGTACAGCCACCTGTCACAGTTACAGCTCAGGATTTATACCCTCTCACACACATTCATGCGTCATGAGTTTCAGTGCACCTTGTACTTCGCTGGGGCGTTAACACAGGTGTGGGTGTGTGGAGGTCAAAGTTCAGCGGCAGGAATGTGAACCGTCCTGTCGAGCAGACCACTTCCTGTCAGCTTCCTGTCCCGACCAATCGGGACACAGACGAGTCATCTCGTCATGTAGTCTGATCCTCAGAGTCTGTAGCTGCAGTGGGAAAACTGAACCTCTGCTCATTGATAAAGGAAGCACATGTAGTTTTTGTGAGTCCTGAGGCTAAACTGGAGCAGCTTCCATTCATAACTGTGTGAGAGTCTGGAGAGCGTCAGCAGGACAGAGGAGAGCAGTGTTAGAGACAAACAGTCGGTTTCCCCTCAGGCTGCAGTGAAGTTCATCTAACCTCAGAGATCTTATCTGTGTGTGAGCCACTGCAGGACTGACGTCTGCTGAAGGCCTTGTACCTCCACAGCTCACTAATCTGTTTTTATGTCTTATTTTAACCTTTAACCTTTAGGTACTGAGGCATAAACAGCACCGTTGGTCACTTTGTCCAAAGTTTTTGGTCCCCCAACTGGGTCCAGGAGCCTCAAAAGCCCCAAATTTACTACAAGTCATTTGGAGCTACATAGTTTGATTTACAGAAAATTTGTTAGATGTTTCCACCACTGTATGTCAGGTCCATCCTCCATGTTGTGACCCCGGTCTTACAGACACTCCGTGTCAAAATGTAATTTTAAGACTACTATCGTTTTAGTTGTAAAGTTTCTGTTTCATGAAACTGCTTCTGTTTTTTTCTGTGAAAACTGAACCATGAGGAAACAACCTTCATTCATTTCATTGTCAATACATCTGACAGTTATTTTATTTGATAATCAGCTGATAGTTTAGTGAATAAAATGTAATACAGGAAAAACAACACATTATATATATATTTTAATCTCTTGTTTTGTCTGATCAGACAAAAACCCAAAGATGATGAGTTTATTATCATAGCAAACATAGCTTCTCTAATTAATTGTTTAAGTCATTTACTTAAACGATCCATTAGCTATCAAAATAGTAGTCAATTAATTTTCTGTCAATAATTTATTTGTTTAATCAATGAATCATTTCAGCACTGGAGTACTGTCTGAACCTCTGAGTGGTTGGGTTTCTTATTTCACTACCACTTTCTGATAAGGCACAATACATGAAGAGTTTATGAGCTGTAATTAATGCCTACTTATTATTAATGGTTAATTAATCATTGGCTAATTATTTCCCCTGACACAACACTTTTTACATCTTTAACTCATCAGGGAGACATCTTCAATCGACCATTTATCTTCTGGACCAATTATCTTGTGGAAAAAAGCCACAGCACACCCAGACCAAAATCCATTTATAAACTGATTATTCACATTTATTAGGAAGTGATAAATCCTTTATAAATGGTGCCATATCAGAAAGTGGTGCCCTTATTTTTTAGTGATACAACCTTGTTCCCAGATCACAGATATTAACTTGGTAAGGACAGAGTGTTTCTGATGATGGAAACCTTCAGAGCAGGTATAAAGTTTTCTGCAGCGTTCATGTGACGTGGTTGTAAATGGACTGAATGTCTGAATCCTTGTTTTGTCTCATTTCGGGTGCAGTGAGGTCATCTCCAGTTTTTTTTCTTCTTTTAGTCAAAAAAACCCCACATGGTCTACATTTCAGTCATCCACACCATACGAATAAATGTCTTCTTGTCTTTGTGTAAATAAGGATATATCTGTTGGTGAGGTCAGAACGAGGGAGGAGGAGGAGGACCAGCTGGCTCTGCATGAACTCAGTCTCATGATGTTCAGTCTGCAGAGTTCTGGACTTGCTCCAGCATCTCTTCAGCAGGAAGTCCCTGACAAAACACTCACCCCTCTGAGCTCTGAGACCGACTGAGCCATGATACAGTTCATATTCAACACAGACCTGTTTCCATGCTCATGTTGTGGGGACTCCCCTGGTCTGGGGACAAACATCTGCTCCCCACACGCTCAAACACTATCTTAGGATTTAGATTTGGTTTAAATTATATTTCTGGTGCTGTATTCTCTTCTTGTCATGTTCAGACTCAAACCAGCAGTATGTTAGTCCGTCTCTCAACACCTTCCCTCCTCTGTCTGTGGCTGAAGACATCAATATTTAAAAACACCTCACAAACATATAGCTTCATTTAAACTCAGGAATTTCATAAAACAGCTGCCCACTTTAGAGGAAATACTGCATTTGTTGGGGACTATTTTCAGTAGCGGATTAATCCACATTTGGTGCTGTAGTGAATAATTTGGGTTCAGCATGACGATGTGTCTTCATGGAGCGTGTTGCCCAGAGTAGGTTTGAGTTTGAACATGGGATTTAAAAATATAGAATATCTCCAGACTAATGCACTGAGTTTAGAGTCAGGGTTAGACTGAGGTTAAATTCATGAGATGTAGGTGCTGCCGAAGTGTCCGGTCCATTAAATTCTCCTTGAGACTGACCTCTGTTCAACCATCGCAGTTCTGTGTAAAAAATAGATGCTGTAGCTAATTAGTATCTAAAATTATTAGTTAATCTGACCTGGAATAACTTAACAGAAGTGAAATATTTAAGTTGGAAAAGAATGGAAGAGAAAAGTGCAGTTAATTTTCGTTTTTATGGTGTAGATTTTTCCAGGGGCGTTCACTGGTTATTATGTAGCGCCCTGATCATAGTTGTGTGGGAGCAGATGTGTTTTAAGTGGAGTTGGTTAGTGTTGTGTTGACAGAACAGAAAACAAGTTTCCTCCTGTGAAGCACCTGGAGCAGCAGCTTTATAATCCTGACAGTCAGGCTGATAAAATGAAGCAAGGCAACACAAAAACGACCCCAACAGCAGAGCACAGAGCCGAGGGCTCGAGCAATTTCATGGGTTTTATTGTAAACAACATTCGTAGAGGTGGCACTGATGGTGGAGGAGAGGGCAGGAGGCTGGATCTGAGGTACAGGAAATGAGGCGTTAGGCAGAGTCCAAAAAACACAGGAAAGACCTGGCATGAGCAGAAACTAGGAACTGCAGCAGACTGAAGCAGAGCTGAGGGAGGAATTGGAGCTTTAATACTGCAGCAGCTTTGTAGAGTTGATGAGGTGATTAGTCGCAGATGTGCAGGTGAACTGCTGGGAGCAGGAATCAGACACAGACAATGAATGAGGATTTCACCATAGTATTGCAGCTGGCAGCAGTTGTCTGCAGGAACGTGTAGGCTGATTATAAAACATAAACACTGTGTTAAGTGGAGTACACACTACAAGATAATCCCTCCTCCCGATCAAAGTCAGCAGAAGCCTAATTATCTCATGATTCTAAAGATTATCTGTTCAGATTTTCCTGTGGTGTGAGGTGTGTTCAGAGTGATTTTACCCTCCATGATCTGCTCTGAAGACGATCGGAGCCGCCCCGATAAGTATTAAACGTTCAGTATTTACGGTCAGAAATCCTGTTGTGTGGGGGAACACTGAGGAAAGCCAAGCACACACTCTGTGGACGTCACATGGAATGGAACGAACATTTTCACCAGACAGAGAGAAAAAGTAATTCTTTCCATATCGTAAATATCATCTAGTATATCTCTCCACTCTTGTATTGTGGGGGTTCAGGATGCAACCAGAGTCTTGTGAGTGCTTTTTTACAAGCAGATATCAGAATGCCATCATGTATTCATCAGGATGCCTCGCCTGAAAATCAACATTTCCTAAGAAAGTGGAAAACTGTTCTGGACAGATCTGAATTTCTGCCCAGATTATCCTGATCACTGGGCATTCCCAGGATGTATGCCACCGATTGGCTTCCTGAAACCTGCACTGTCCCCTACATTGAATTCTAATGTCCTTGATTACACTGTTTTTTCTTGTTCATAGTTCAGATTATAGCTTTGTTTAATCAGTTTATATGCTGTATGTTTTTGCATTCATTAACCTGTGTCATTCAGAGATTTCAGAGCTGCCCTGGAACAGTTCCTCAGTATCTGTGTGTGCTGTGTCATTCAGATCTTCAGTCCAGAGGATTTAAACTTGTCCTGGCTGCAGCAGCGGTTCTCTTCTGGCCCTCGGGGGCGTTATGTGTAACTGCCGGCCCCCTGGGAGCCTCTGGTTGAGCCATTGGCCAGAACATTGGCCTGTGACAGCCTGTCATTTCCAGCATTGACAGAGCTTAAAACGACCCCCCCCCCCTCCCCTGCTGTCTCTGGTAATCTCCCAGAATTCCAATAATCTGTGCAGTTGTGGCCTGTCATCAGCAGCCGGCGTCGGGCCGCAGACCGGTCGGTCCGGCTCTGCGTGGATGTGGATGCTGAGTGTATTGTTCTCTGTATTTACTCAGCGCTGCAGCTCTCACAGTCGCTGTGTGGCCAAAGTGCCGCTGCCTCCCAGAAAGAAGCAGAAAAGAAGCTAAAAATAGTTTGTCTGTAAAAATAGTCGAGCCGGTTTCTGTTTGGAGGCTCCACTGAAACCAGAGTCAGTGTTTGAGTTGGAGCAGAGTGTGGGATCGCTGTCTCTCTCTCTGTGGACGTCTTCTCTGACGCCCATATCTCTCTCTCTCTCTCTCTCTCTCACACACAGAGGGAGAGAGAGTGAGTGTCCAGTGTACAAATCCAAAAGTATGAGTGTATCTGCATGTACAAGCAGGTGTGTTGATAATGACATGTACACGAGGTAACAGTGAGTGTGTGTGTCTACATGCAAACGTGCATTAGGTAATTATATGTACGTGTATAATGATATGTGTGTGAGTACATGTATGCATGCATTCACAAAGGTGTGTGTGTATCTACATGTGTGTGTGTAATTAAAGACCAGAGTGTGTGAAGTTTGTGTGTGCGTGTGTGTGTGTGTGTGTGCAGTGTTGTTGGGTAACATGAATATAATAAAACACAGTTCATGAAAATGCAATAAGTTAGGTAAGAATCCAACTCCCAGAAACCAAAACACACACAGATATAAACCACAGACACACACACACACACAGATACAGTAATAATCATAGGCTGAAAACCTGAGAGGCTTTCAGTTTGTGTGAATGTGGACTCTGTATAAACTTCACCTCAGCAGAATCCTGGGCAAGACTTGTGATTTAATCTAATTTACAAACTACACTGAAGAAGAAGAAGATGCTCAGGCAGTGACTCTGAAAGCCAGTCACGGTGGCCCTCAGTTCGGATACTTCTGTGTTAAATGCCATTAAATTACCTTGTGAACAGTGTGTGGAAAAGTAATCTGATGCTCAAGAACAAGTAGCTGCAACATTAAATTACTCCATTACAGGTAAAGTCACTGTATTTAAAACCTTAAAAAGTGTTAATGCTATTAAATTTCCATCAACATCACTGTTATTATTTGTACCTGTACAAACAAGCATTTACAGTTGTAACAGATCAGAGCTATGAGCTTTATAAATAAATGTTAATCTCCAGCTGTCAGATAAATATATTGCAGTAAAAGAATATTATATTATATATTGATACTAGATGTATCAGTAAAATCTAAAATACATATTTGTTTTCTAAAATCTCTGATCCTGCAGCTCATTTTTCTGCAATGACTCAGGCTTATATTCAGGCTCTCACGCTCCTGGATTCAGGTTCAGGAAAGATCCTGGGCTGGTTTCATGAAAGTTTTTCTCTGGCCTTAACTTAAGAGCTTTTGTTGTCAGCTCTGGTTATTCTGCATTCTCCCAGGTCTGACAGTCCTGATGTTTGTCCATCTCATAATCCAGACAGGGTATATATACAAAATAAATTTTACTGTTGCAGTTATTGATATAAAAACATAATTTCTGAAACAGCGTCACCGTTGCAATCGGTTTTATTTAATATTGGACTCCTGATTCGGTGTTGTGTGTTTGATTCTGCATTACTTGTCACCACATATTATTTTCAGTATATGTCTGCGTTCACACTAAACACTGAATAAAACAATACATTCTCTGAGCCAGGATGGAACTCTAGAGCGGTCGAAGGTTGGTGTGGAATGGACCTTCTCATCACTCAACGGTGCAATAAATAAAACAAGTGGAGGAAGTGTCCATTCACACTCAACTTTCGACGTTCTGGTCTCCATCCTGAGACTGCTGAAGAACTGCATCGCTATTCCGTGTGGGCTGTGTGAACACTCTGAAAATAACAAGTGGGCAATGCAGGCGACACTGTGCCGAGGCATCAGGCTGATCGCCAGGCGACACTGTTTCTAAATTATGTTTTTATACGACTAGCTACGGCAATGGTATTTTGTATAAAACATAATCTCTGGTATGAGCAGATGGTGCGACATCAGGGACTGTCCGAACAGAAGACCAGGTTGGCTGAAGTCAATGACTCTTGGGATTGGGTCGAAGCTTTCTGTATTAAACTGACGGTTTCTGAACGGGCAGGGCTGTAATCTGGTATCGCCTGGGTCACTGCGAAATGACTGCGAGATCGGTGCTGACGATAAACGTATTTTGCACATTTACTGACCATTCGGTATGTCAATATGTCTGATATTCCTGCATTGTTATCTGACAGCTGAAGATCTTGTTGTTATAAAGGGTTGGCAACTCTGTTAACTGTAAGGCTCTTGTTTGTACGGGTATAAATAACGGTGGTGTGATGAGAAACATTAACGCGGGCACAAATAGGACGCAACGATGAGCAATTTGTGTTGCGACTGCGATGTGATGTCAGTTTCACGCTGCGCGATGGTACCGTTTAACGCAGGTATCAATTGAGGCGACCGTGGTTTCGGACGCAAATGTTTTCGCTGCCGTTCTATTTCTTCTTCTTCGATATTTCTGTGGTGGATGAAAACTCTGTGAACCCTGTGATTCTGCGGTGATTCAACTACGCAGGTCACGGCTGCGCACGCAGGCGGCCTCTCTGTGTTTCGGCCGCGCCGACGGACGCAATGACGCGCCTGTATTGATGGCGTCGTGTTATCTGTGTGTTTGCCAGACTGCGGGTGGTTGCTGCTGTGTTTATGTTCTGTTGCCAACGGCTGCACGCAAACTCACGCTCGGTCTTTATTACACGCTGGTCACACTGATGCATGCATCATCTTCTTTCCGTATCGTGTCGCGATGCATGCTAATGCGTTTGTGTTGCGCTCTGACCCACCGTGGCCTCGTCAACACCTGCTCTTTGTCTGGTCACTGCGGACATGCTGGCCTCTCACTCTCTCCCTCTAAGACCAGTGAGAGGAGGTGGTGAGGCTCGGGAGGACGGCATGCTCAGCTCAGTGCTGCCTCTGGTTTCAGTGGAACACTCAGGCAAGCCGGCTCGTGTTTACAGACGAGCCAGCCGCAGCTGCTCGCTAACGGTGTGGGCGCGGCTGCGGGCGAACTGCAGGCGTGATGGGGAACATCCGCCCGGCGTCACGTCACGGGCCGGACCGCCGCCGCTGCTGACGGGCCTGCACGGATGTGGGTGCCAGGAACCTGGAGAACGCGAGAGATGGATTTAGCTCTGTCGTGGGCGACGGTGGCGCAGGCAATGCGGCCCCGGTAACCGGAAGGCTCCCGGAGGCGGCAGTTGCCCGGTTTGAAACCGCTGCTGCGGCCGGGCTGGTCTGGTGTTGCAGCGCATTCTGATTCCGGGGCGCTCTGAAGATGACACGGGTGTGAATGTGGCTGTGGCATGGGCGATTGGGCTGGCCTGTCAGACTGTGAACGAAAAAACAGTGTGGACATTAAGTGAGGTTGATGCAGGCTGGGAAATGACGCCTGAGGCTCTGTCAGGTGTCTGGCAGAGGTCAGATCTGTCAGTGATTTTCACTGTAGAAATGTTGTTGGCGGTATCGTGAGCTCGTGATGGTCTGCGTGGCGCTCACTGCGGATGCATCCGAACCCCACAACTCCCAGGGGCGGAGTCTACTGGATGTTCATTGGAAAGTGCTTTCTCTGTGGTGAAATGTTGATTGCCATGTGATCGCGAACTCGGCCACGGTTCTGACCGTGAAATACTGACGTTGACCTGTCGAGGCGGCTCGACCAGGCAGATATGGGCAGGCTTCTGGTTTGCCTCACTGCAGATCTCGGGCAGACGGTCGTGAGATATTGAACTGCGACTTTGATCCGGGGAGGAGGATTATCAGCAGTGTGCTCCCGCGGCACGGTGTTTGTAATCGCCTGCGACCACTGCAGACGACTGCTGCCAGCTGTGCGGTGAAATCTCGTTCGTGATCGATTCACGCGGCGGTTCACCTGCATGCGCTGTCGCCGCCATCGGCACAACTGCTGCGGTAAAGCAATTCCACTCGGCTCGGTCTGGCGCAATTCCTGGTTCCTCGTGCCAGATCTTTCCTGTGTTTCAGACTCTGCCTAACGCCTCATTTCTGTGCCTCAGATCGGCCTCTGCCGCGTCGTGCCGAATGTTGTGCAAAACCATGGCTCTTCGACCCTGACTCATGCTGACAGTGGGCCTGACGTTGCCTTCTTCATTATCAGCGACTGTCGAGATAGCGCTGCTCAGGTACTACGGGAGGAAACGTTTCTGCGTCGGCACGCCAGCTCCGCCATGCGGCCTGCTCCCGCAACCGCGGTCGGGCGCGGCGGTGAGCGCCTGGCTCTGCATGAGGGTGCTGCGCTGCTCTTCCGTTCTTTCCGGCAATGTTGGCTAACAAGTTATTCGAATCAATTAACAATTTTGAATGCGGTAACTGCGCTCACGCAGAACTGCGATGGTGGGGTGGTCTCGGGGCCCAATGGACGGTTGCCGACGCTCGTAACGGTCAACCCACGATAAACTCGTGCGATGGTCTGTCTGCTGTTTTAATCCCATGTTGAAGCAAGGCCTGCTGAACGGCATGTTGTCGTCGCGGGCAGAGTACGTGCTACTGACACCAGGCGGATTGTCCGCTGCTGGTCCCCGGCAAATGCATTGTTCCTCTGAAATGGGCGGCTGTTTATGGTCTGAACCACAAATAAAACTATCTGACGGTGTTTGCGTGATGTCTTCAGCCGCAGGCTGGAAAGAGGAAGCGGTTAACATACTGCTGGTTTAATCCTGGCTGAAAGAATACAGCACCAGCTAATTTAAACCAAATCTAAATCCTGAATAATGTTTAATGATGTTGTCTGAAACCGAGGGCTCTGGCTGTGTTTGTCGGGCTGGTCTGTGTTGAACTGAACTTTCATATCATGGCTCAGTGGGTCTCAGCTCGAGAATGATGTTTGTCGGGACTCTGCTGGTGAACAATCCCGGGAACTCCGGGCCTGAACATCATGGACTTCAGTACGAACCAGCCTCCTCCCTGGTTCTGACTCGCCAGCGAATACTGTCTTGTTGCAAGACAGAGATTGACAAGGCAATTGATGGATGACTGATGCCATGTTTGACTGAAAAAGGCTGAGATGTTTGCTGCACAGTAGTTGAAAACGGAAGTTGGTCGTTTACAACCGCGTGCGTGACGCTGCGGCGCTTTGCCTACTGATTCGCCGTCGGCTGCCTCTGCTGGTGTATCTTGTGATCTGAGAACAAGTATCACTAAAAATAAAGGGCTTTCCTTTCGGTATATTTATCAAAGTTTATCTTTCTGGCGAATATCGGACATAAATGGTTTTGTTCTGGAGTAGCGGCTTTTCACAGATAGTCGGAAGATAAATGATGGGTGAATGTCTCCCTGATGAATGTAAAGTGTTGTGCAGAAAGTAGCCAGTGGTGGCGTTGTCGTGGGCGTGTGGCTCATAATCGCTGCGTATTGACCTTATCGAAAGTGACGGTGAAACCGCTCGGTTTGATGCTCAATAATTCATTGATTAAACAGGCGGTGACAATTGTGACTGCGATGGCTAACGATCGTTTGATGGTGACAAGCAATTAATTGGAAAGGCTATAGGCTAATCGTCTTTGAGTTTTGTCGATCCGGGCTGGGCTCAGGATGTATATGTTGTTTTCTGTGTTACATTTTGATGCTGAGCTATCGGAAATGAAATAACTGTCGATCATTAGTGAATGATTGTTCCTCATGGTTCGTTTCAAAAGCGAAACGGTTTCGAACATTCGCGACAGTACGTTTTGACGCGATGTCTGTGAGCGGTCTGATGAACGTGGTATAACAAATGGCTCAAATGACATCAGGGGTGAGGGCACGAACTCCTGGTTGAGGACCGGACGAAAACCAGCGGTGCTGTTGCTCACCTCGGTCTGGTTAAGGTAAATAAGACATGGCTGGGCCAATGACTGGCCGGTACGAACCGGCGAACGTCCTGCAGTAACTCTGATAAACTCTGAGGAATGGGTGTTTCACTGCGGCTGATATATTTGTGGTACGTATGGTCGTTGGCTGGTTCTGTGCTCACGTGGTGCCGGTTTCCCGCTGGTCGGATGAACGTAACGAATGACTATCTGTATCGGTCGGTTCTGGTGACGAGTGTTGAGCGATTCACATTCCTGCTGAACCTCACGCCGCTGTCGTTAGCGGCGAATGCGCTGAAACTCGGGCGCGTGATGTGTAATCTGGGGCTGGCTGTGCCGCTAAAATCGTTTCATCGCTGTATGTGTTTGCCGGTACGGTGTGGCTTCTCATAATCTGGCAAGCTATGGACTGTGGTTTAAGCAGTTTAAGCAGTCGACATTCAACTGCTCAACAGGCTGAACATGACGTCGATCCTCTGCTCATAATCAATCACGGTGGTCTGTCACGGGGGATCGAACTGATGCGGCTGCGCTGGGCCGGTTTTACGTGTGATCGAACCGCGTGCCGTATAGCTGCGTGAGCTTCTTTTTCGAAATGGTCGTTCTGTCTCGCGTGAATGGGCGACGGTACGGGCTGTCGGGCATGCATCGGGATCTGATGGTGATTTTCTGCCTCCTCCCGAATCGGCGTAACATCGGCAGTCATGAGTTCTCCTGGCCAGTACGATGCGCGGCGCCTGTTCTGCCTATTCTTGACCGTCAAATCCCCGTGTTTAACTATCTGCAACTATCATGTTCATTCTGATGCAGATTATGTTGGTTTAAGTATTCATCGTGTGTCATCTTTGCAGCGCGGAAGTGAGCGTGAGATCCATCACCTGGGCGACAGCTTTGCGGTCAGTTCACTGCAAAACTCGGCGCAGTCTCTGAGATACAGGCTGCGGTCAGGCGATCAAAACGCCTCCTGGCCATATAGACAGGCACCGTGAGGAAGATGCGAGGTGGACTCGTGAGAATCCGCGACATCAGGCAGGCCAACTTGACGCCGATCGTGATCAAATTTCGGGGTTCTGATGGTCTGGGCGAAAACGGGAGGCTCGCGTCTGCTGTGGATCTGCTGCAGTGAGCTGCACGGCAATTCGCCTGAGGACGTCCTCTCTCCTTTCCTTTGAGGAGGTCAGTGGCTCTGCAAGGCGCAAGCGCGCCGCGTTGGAGATCGCAGACTGATCATGTCTGAGACTATTCAGACATTTACCTCGGTTTAAATTTTGTTCAAGCTGAAATGATGTTTCCTGCAGCCTGTTTTGATGACATTGATTTTTGTTAACGCACTGTGCAAACTGGTACGCCTGACATCTTGCGATCTGCCTGGCGCGGTGGTAATTCACAGGGCTGTATTCGCCTGTAAATAAAATGGTTTTCGCTGGCAACTGCTGCCATTCGTTGTTCATTGAACTGGAATGAACGTTCGGCTGATGTTCATTTGGTGTCGATTGTCTGTACACTGTGTTAGCGAGCCGCATCGGTGCCGGCGAACATCTGTCGAGGCGATGGTGCGTTGACCAATCCATCGGTGCTGGCTGCCGCACGGTGGCTCCGACCAGTCTGCAAGCGTGTTCAAACCCTGAAGATTGTTAAATTCGGCAGAATATGGGCCTGTCGTGTCTGAAGCCAACGGGCATAATGTGCCGGCCATAAAAAGAACAGGTAAATTTTACATTGTTAAATGATATAGCTTCGATAAAAACTGAACCTGAAGATACTGGATATGTTATATGATACTGATTTTATAAAGGAAAATGAGACTGTTATGAAATGAAGATGTCTGACGACTATGTAGTTATGTTGAAGATCGGTATTGCGGGGGAAGGTGTATGTATGGAATGTCCGTAGGCTTTGTGAACGCAAACGCTCATATAATGACTGTGAACAATGTGTGTTAGGTATCGCATGCGCCTCGTATCTATGTCGGGAATGGCGGTGTGACAGGTATTCACCCGTCAGCCTCGCTGGCAGGCAATAGCAAGCGCACGCAGGCGCAGTGTATTTTCCCGCCCTCAATCCTCGAAGTTATGTGAGAATGTGTATGTGCTGGCATATGTGTTTTCAGTGTGGTGTGGCGCGATGGGCCGCCCGTGTTGTCTGGACTGTCGGGCGACGAAACCATTCGAACGATAGTCTGACCTGCATCCGTCTAATTTGCCGCTGTTATTACCTTCGATGTTCCTCACTATCTGCGGGAGATGATCCTCCTCGAACTCAGGTTCAGACCGACGAGGGGACCGAATGTTTGTCGTGAGGGTGGTGATTGGTCCGTTGATAACGGTTTAATGTTTCATCGGCAATGAACAATTCTGCGTCACTGCAATCCGGACGAAATAACTAAACTCCTGTCGTCGGCGGTTCGAGACCAGCAACGCAGATAACGGCAGTTCGGTGGTCACATCGGCGTGATGACGGTTCGGCTGTGTAGGGGTGAGGAGAGGTTGTTGGATGGTGGGCTGCAATTACGAAGGTGCAGGCTGAAGGCTCCGCTGTATGGGCTGGAGAACTCGGCAGGATAATCGAGACTCTGTCCTCCTGACCTGTTGCGCGTGGGCTGAAATGAAACTGCCAGGCTATAAAGCAAAGACAATGTTGTCACTACAAATATAAAGTATTGGGCTAATGATGATATGAAATTTGGCGATCGATCCTAACTTTCAATTTGAATCACTGAAACTACATTAATGGTCACAAAATCCTGATCAGTGACACCGAGATGTCACATACAACAACAAACCAGATACAGGACGTGAACCTGCGACACTGAGTCGTGAGGGACGCAGTGCTGAAACTGCGGCTCGGGTGCGGGCGACCTCAGTCGCATGGTGGTCTGGGTGGTCATCACGCCTGTGGGGAGGGAACCAATGTTGCTGGTTCGTGGCAATGAAATCAATCGGCTTTAAAGGTAGTACTCAGAGAGGATGTGACACACATGGTGGGCAGAGCATGTTGTGCGCTCGCAAGGCTTGACGTGAGCGGGCGGATGAGGATCGGGCGGTGAAACACGTGACGGTCGAGCTGTCCTCGAAGTAATATTCACAACGGTGTGGCCTGCTGGTCAGACACGCGGTGAGATAACTCTGCGGGTGTGTTCAGTACCTCGTCCACCGGCTGTAATCGAGCGCCTTCGGTGATCTTATCAACGTGAACATGCGAACTCAGTTTTAGCGCTGGAAGTGTAAATAGTTAGTGTTCTGCTGTCGGTTGCGCTCTCTGTAATGCGCGTAAAATGACGAATCGGACGGTGAATGGCGCTTTCAGATAAGCTGCGGTGCAGATATTCGCAGTGAAATTTCCGCGGGCCGCTCGGGATTTTGTTCCTGCTTCCAATAAAACTGTTGATATTTTCAATCGGCTGCGACGGCTCTCAATTGAAGTCTGGCACAATGTCGATGCCCGACGATGGTACGGTATCGGTGTGTGTGAACGTGCGGTGTTGGTGAGTCTGATGACTACCGCGAATCCTATTTCAGAGAGCGACAACTCGTGTGTGTGTGTGTGTGCGTGCTGGCGTGGCGGCGGCGAGCCGAAGACAAGGCACAGAGAGGAGACTGTCTCTGAAGTTCATAAATATCGGTTTCACGGCGACATTCTCTGTCCTCACGATCATGTTTATGCAATTTCTCTTTTCTTGCGTATGTCTTTATGTTGATTTTCCGGTCTTTTGTAGTCATCTGCAACAGTGCACAGTATGGTTTCTCTGAGGCGATGACGGGCATTTCAGAAGGTTGTTCGGGCGTGCGCTACGTGAACGGCTACGATTTCTATTTTGTCTTCTGCTGCTCTCTTTGAATTCTCTGTGGTTCATCGTTCGTTAACCGCGATCTTCGGCTGCAGTCGGGCAAAATCGGCTGGCGATTTTGGCTGCTGATCGGTAATGAGCTGCGAGGTAAACCGGGAAGTAGATAACATGGTAACGCCATATTCCTGGTCTGGCTCAATGGTTAACACCAGCTCAGCCATTCATTTTGTTCCGTCTGTAAATTCTTTACTACGGAGGTGTCTTCGCTGGCGGTACAATGATGGTCGCTCTGGTCGTTCGGATGGCTTTAATTCCTCCTTCACTGTATGTCGACGGCAGATGTGCGGTGTGAATGGGCGTGCTGAACGCCGGCGGGCACATCAGTGGACGCAATCGCTGGTCAACAGGCGGTCGACCGCGTCAAAACCGGAGCAACGTCGTCGGCTCAAACGGTGAGTCCCAGATTTTCTTCTCCTCGTGTAAACGCAACGTGCTGGCTGGGCATCACGCGACCTGCAGACGCTGTTGACATTCTGTGGTGACAGGCTGAAGAACGACGGTTGGTCTGGTGGGAAGATTCAGATGAATCTGGAATCTTTCTTTTCTTTCATCCATGTTTTCGCGGTGGCGCAGACGTAAATACGGCTGGCCAGGCAGGCTGCCAGGCCGGTGTACGTGCGGACTGATGACCGCAAACCAGTTATGCGCAGGGCATCGCTGCTGGTGATCTTAAAGCCTGACAATAAAGGTTGTGGAGTTACAATTGCCGGTGCGGTGCAGAACACGAATATAACGCAAAGACGAATGTCGCGATGATGAACCATCTCCGTAAACTGCGAACTTTCCGGTTACGCTGAACTGAAATTTCGCTCTAACGTAACGATTTTGTCGCAAGCGCAAACCGGTCTGACTCTGAGCGGATGCGCAGATATTTTGTTCCAGGTCTCTGGTCGAGATCGGCGATGAGTGGATAGTTCGCCGTTAATGACGGTGTTCAGGTGCCCATAACGGCAACGTTCAACTGTCTGTTCGGGAGAATCGGTCATAATCTGGCACGACTGTGAATAAGCCCTGCTGCGGAATGATGAAGACGTCACGCTGTTCCTCCGCATGAGCCAATCGAACTGGTGATTAACCTGTCCGCAGTGCAATGTCGGTTGGATCGTCTGCGCGCACTGCGTCTGGCCGCGCGGTCAGGTGAGTTGATCTTTTCGGTAGTCATCACTGTAGTCGGTCCTGGTTTCTGTTCTGCAGAAGCAGTGGGCGAAACAGCTGGTCACTGGCGGTGTTTGATGTTGATGCTGACAATGCATGCGAGAACACTGTGCTGTACCTCTTTCTGATGAAGACGGCGGTCAAACGGTCACTGGAGAGGGTCTCGATGATTACAAAAAGACAGTGTCTGCGGAAGAATCGCTGACAACAGACAACGTTATAAAACCTGGCAAATGAACCCTATCGGGCGGTGCCAACTTATCGTGCGGTAACGTGTTTACTTATGGATTGTCGTTTCGGCAATCTCGAAGTTTTCGTCGGGAATCGGCTGGCCTCGGCTCATCTGTCGCTCGTGGTTTCTGCGCTTACGATGAGATATTTTGCCCGCAAAAATAAAACAAATCTTCATTTTATATTGGTGAAATCTTAACACCAGAGGATGCACACTCTTTGGTTATTAACTGGAAATGATTTGCTGCTTTGGCTTTCTTCTCCTTGAGGATCCATTCTTTAGTGTCCATGTGAACATTAACGAACGTCAATTCGTTGGTATATTTCAGATGGTGCGGCAATATCGAGCAGCCGAAATCTGCGTGTTTTCAACTTCAAGGATTTATCAGCGGTGACAACTGACATGTCTTGATAATCAATTTACGAACAGGCGGCATCTCAGCTCAAACAAACCAGTGCTCTGTCAAAATGTTAAAAATCTTGGTTGTTGTTCAAAGGTGGATATGGAGCTGAATAAGGCACCTCTGATCACTATTAATTACATTCGTGAATGGTGATGATGTTTGGTCGAAGATGTTTTATGGTGGGATCACGATGTGGGTGAATCCGTATGGTGGCGACTCGCCGGGAATGGCGGACTCGCGTCTGCTGCCCTGGCTTTCAGATCGGGGCGCTAATGCGGCAACCGCTGAAGAACTTTCTCTGCTGTTCTCATCTCACTGAGAATGCTGTCATCGCTATTTTGTTTCGGCTCATCTGTGCTGCTCGGCTATATTCTGTTATCTGTAACATCTTATTTCGACGGTTTCTTCATCGCTCGCTATCATCACTGATGCCTCGGCTCGGTAATTCCATGTTTTCACCATCAACTGTGTCGTGCTGCTGTTACTGGCGTCTGTCTCTTTACCATGCTGTTCCGCATTCATGCACCGAGGTGTGTTCGCTCGTTGTCTCTTGCTCCTCCGTAATCTCTCTCACTGTGTTGCCATCTGATGGTTATCTGCTAATACTGTCTGTTTCTTATCTGCAGTGATACCACTGTTGAAACGTTCCATTCACCATGAGCAAGTGCGTATGGGGCTGGCGGGCGGCTGACTGCGCCTCGGGCGTCATGGTATTAAGTGGCATGGCGTTTGTCATGAAGTGTGTTGTGAAGCAGGCTGGTATCTGGTGACGATGTTCTCCATCGGGTGGTTGGGGCTGAACTGTGCCTGTTCCCCGGCGGCCAGCACTGATGCGTGTGATGACCTCGGTGCTGGCGTGCTGTGGTGGACCGCGGTGCGACCCCTGCGGTGCTGTGTTCACGAAACGCGGTCGGGCGAAGGCGGAGAGGGGCGCGAAATATCGAAGTGCAGTGGTTTGTGCCCGACCCGCGACCGGCTAAACGCCTCTGTAAGTAACGGTGGAACAGGTGGAACCTGAAGATATGTTTACAATTAATGTTTATTTTCTGCTCTATCCTGGTTCTAACTTCGAGGTTAACGGTAAACGCGAACCTTGTTGATTGTTGACGTGAAGGGGTGAAGGAGGGGGTGTTACGGATAATTACGTTTGAGCGGCAAAGATATCGGTGGCGACTGGCGGAATCAGCAACGGATACTGCTGTCGGCGGAAGGTATCGAAACAACTCTTGTTTGTTCTTTGCCGATCTCGCCTTCCTCCTCTCCCAATGTTTTCACCGCAGGCGAACAACCATCAAAGCTGCTCCCGGCAAACAATACCGTCGTCACGGTGAGGCGGCGACGCGCATCTGGCTGAGCAGCGTCGTTAACTCTTTCGATGAACGAGCAGCGGGCGAACAGTGAACAATGACGCGGGGTTGGGGACTGGTGAAACGATACGCACTGACGCAAATCGCTGGTGTTAACACTGTCGCGCAATCTGCTGATTACTTCGATGGCATTTCGCTGTGTGAAACGAGATGCGGCTGAGGGGTGTACTTTCTTTAGTAATCGATAACATTCTCATGCGAGCAAACCTACTGAACTTCAATTTGTGGCACCACTTCACCATCCAGTCATTTAAAATGGCGTACGCGGAAGTGTGTGCTGTTCCTGATGTGACTCTCGAAGCCTCGCTGTAATGCTGAACGGGCTCAGAGAACGGCTACGGCTGATGTTGTCGTTTACTCAACAAATCGCTGGTTTTCGCGTCATTTCGAAACTATGAACTTTCTATTCCACTTTGTGGTGGTCTGATAGTGTGCGGGTTGACAATGACGCCAACTGTTGTCTGTTCACTCTGTGGCTTACCTCTGCGGGTGGAGCCAGGCTGCAAAAACTGTTGTCGACTGCTGGTTTGCTGATTAATGAAAGTTATTATAAAGAGTCGAGCCTGAACTATCATTAACCATGATCTGACATGCTCGTTTGCGCGAGATCGGGCCGGCCTCCATCTGTCATGACCTCATGTTACCACTGGGTGTCTCAGCCCACTCACTCCTAGCTGGTCTCTGGCGAGGACGACTGGTGTGTTTCTGCGGAATTGGGCGTCGCTCGTGGCGCTTCCGCAGCAACGGGCCTCCTGCCAAACAGAGTCCTGCGGGTGCGTCCTGCCAACAGGCCTGAACCGTTTGTGGCTACTGCCCGATGTCGCTCGGACTGGCGGTGGTGGCGGTGTTGACAGGGCAACCATTGACGCAAGGGGAGAGGAGGAGGTGAGGGTGAGTGTGACCCCTCTAATGGCTCTGCATTTCTGGCCTCACTGTGGTGGGCCTTGTGCTCAGAACTCATTTTCTCTGGTGAACCTCCAGAGGCTGTTCACTGTTCTGGAAAGTCTAATTATTTCCAGCTCGGCAACTCTCTCCTGGCTTCTGCTGCTCTGGCTGTCTCCTCCTGCATGTCAACGGCTGGAGACCACCTGCTCTGACATTCGGCACGTGACAACTGAATAATGGGACATGTTGAAGGTGCTGAAACAGTTGATGAAGAACATTTTTAGTCAAATATTCTGCTATCTTTAGGTTTCTTATTTGCTCTTGTGCTCAGACTAATCCTCTGAACGCTTCTGTTGAGGCGCGGACATTTTGTTAAAATATGGAGATGGATTTGAAGGAAAAACGTTTCGCGGGGTGTAAGCGCCGTTGGGGCGTGATCTGTACTCGTACGCTCAACTGTGTCGGTACGGTATCGAGTGATCCGGGCTGCATTTTGTTTGTTTAACTGGTTAATTTGATCAATATCGTTGGCGATGGCGCCATCGGTGTATTGATCTGTTCATGAGCATCGATCGAAATGATATTGTTGCAGGGAATAACGGAAGACGTTGTTTTTAACCGTACTGTGTGCTGCCTGTACCACGTGTTACTGGAGATTCACGAACCTCTATAATATGGCATTGAGAGGTACTGTTTGTTAATTCGAGATACGGTAAAAAATGACGTCCGTCATTGTGAAAATATTGGTTATTTGATGATATTCTCTCTTGATCGACCAACGTCTTCCGGCTTTCTGCCGCGTGACCTGCGTATGCTCTTGTTGGCGGCGCATGTGCAACTGACTCAGGCTACCAATACAAGGCCACGAATAATGATGGTTGACTGGTTAACGACTGATTAACCTTATCGCCATTATCGTGACAATGGCGCATGACAAACTGTGAAAATCTATTTATCGCCTTCTGGCTGCCATGAAATTGAAACGTTCGCTCGGCTCGTAACACAACAAGCGCAGCTGAATGAACGGCTGTGTTCGATTGAACAGGATAATGCAATGTGGCTCTATTGATTTCGACATACTGATTTTGCTCGTCTGGTGACGGTGGCTGATGAGAGAGCCGGAGAATGGCTGGTGGTGAAGTTCTGACCGTGAAGAGGAGAGGCGTCGGATCTGTCGTGGTGATCTTCTCGCGGTGTTTAACGAAACAAGCTGAATGTCGTTCTGATAAGACTCCGCCATCTGACGGCTGGGCTCTGTCGCGGCTACTGATTGACGGACTGTGGCGACTTTGAAATCGCTCCTGTGCTGGGGAAAGGCTGGCCGCTCGGGTTACGGCCCTGTGGTGCCTAAAAATCGGCGCGGACTGGGCTGGCGGCGACGCGTCGTCAGCGGCTGCTGGTCGACATCGCCGTGGTCTGTGCCGAACTGATGAAGATGAAATGATTACTGACTCGTGTCAATTTTAAACCGCCAGGTGGAATGATGTTCCGTCTCTGAGAGGTCAGGTCAATCTGCGTGGTGTTACGGGTGTGGAGTGATATTGAACGAGGTGGTGTGCTTCGAAAATGAAAGTCAAGTTTATCTTGTCGTCGTTTATAAGCGCCTGCTCTGATGACGCAGACTTTGGCTTCGACTCGTGCCGGGAAAGCGTGGTTGATATTTCAAACTGGCGTGGAACGCTCGCAGATGAATGTAATGACGAGTCGAGATTCACGGCTCTGCATCCGGATCACGGGGAACCGGCGTTGAGCCGACGCGCTGGCGAATAAACAGTTGCGCCATCTTGGTCACCTAAGCATATGATTTATGCGTCGATTACTCAACTTTAGCTATCTCGAAATCAGGCTTGCACAGTTGCTGGAATTACTCCGTGAGCGCAGTTATATAACAGGTATTTGTACCATCGCCTTTGTACCGGCAACCGTACGTAACGCTGCCTGCCAGTGGAATTGGGCTGTATGCGCCATCGGCGTATACGCATATTGACCATCGTGTATGTTCTGCTGTATTCGTAACACTGCATATGCCGATAATCTACTTCGCCGTTGCTGCTGCGGTGCACAACTGGTTTCTTTTGCGCACCTCACCATTCTCTGGTACTATCTACGCTGATCATACGGCATTAAAACTGCTGACGGAGAGTCGCTAACGATCTTGTACGTGCTGTCGAAGTGTTTATTGGTGACAATGGTAGTCAGTTCTTGAAGAGATGATGTTGAAGCGCAACGGACAATGTGACGATGTGGGCGAGGTCGGTATTGACGTGCTCGGTGGTCGGCTGACTGGCGGCGGCTGGCTGGATGAACGAATGATTGTTGTGACGAAGTCAGGTATTTCCTGGGCAAACGGGAATGGGGCCTGCTCTGGTGCTGAAGCACAGGCATGCGGCTCGGGTGGGAACTGATCAACTGGTTGATGATTCATGCAGCCCGTGGGCTCGGCTTTATGAAACGGTTCTGTTTCTTGAACTCTCGCTCTGGTTCGGGTTGAGGAAAGATCCTGGTCTGGTTGTCGGGCCGCCTGAACCAAAGGCGAGATGAACATGGTGGACTGGTTGAGAATCGGGCTGATGACTACGCTGTGCGGCTTCATTCCGCAAAATAGTTTTCGGATGGCTCATGGTTATTGCAGGCGCGAAAAGGGCTTATTACGTGGACGAACTGAGACTATCTATTTTAAATGTGTAATCGCAGTTCTTGTTAAAAGGCAATGATTGATGAAAGTGAGCTCTAATGGCGTGTCATCTGACATCTGGAGCCTAAGTACATTGCTGATTACAACTTCACTGTGTCATTGTTCGCTGTTCTGACGCTGCGTTCATCGCGTTCATCTGTTTATACAGCAGAGTTGTTCGTACGATGTCTACATTTAAGACCTCGTTTAGCTGTTGTGGTGTTGCTGCAACTACCACTCACCGTTCCATCGACTGGGCCATCTGCTGCGGCTGTTCGCGCTGCTGCTGCTGTCTGGCGCAACAGAAACAACGGCGTAAAAACTGCAACACGGTCAGTCGAACTGCCGGCAACGAACTGCCGCGGGAAAAAGGCGTAATCGCAACGACAAATCGGCTACTGGACAGCGCTGTGCTGCGGGTTTTAAAGTGCCAGTTGCAAGCGGTTTGATCCTGCATTGAGCCTGCGGTTCACCGCTGACAGAGACAACGAATCGGTTGAAACTGAGTTCAAACGATGGCGTTCTCTGTTGTTGTCGCACTGGCGTTCGGACCGCAAACAACGAGCTGGTGAGCCACGATGTTCGGTTGTACTCTGATCGGGTCTTTACGCGTATTACTTTACTGGTTATTAACTCTGGGTGTTGCTGGTCGGTACATTGTGGCATTAACAGACATGACCTCTGTCTGTTAAGTCTGCATCAGTCACTCGCCGGCTCTGGACAAACACGAACCGGAAGCAAATGCTGACTCGGCCTGGAAAGTGAGAAGTGAGAGGTGGTGGTGGAACCGGCTCCTCCTCTGCCTCGCACACAACTCTTATCGAACTGCAAACAGACGACGTG
>BRZM01001758.1:38829-58591 GCA_033238685.1 Lates japonicus | reverse complement strand
CATTACAGAGGTTATTTTTTTCTGTGCCTGAAACGTCGGCAGATGGTCATGGCGTTTTGGCGCGGTAAAGACTACAATTTTAAGGCAACTTTGTAACTACTAACTGCTGTTGAGAAACACAAATGTTAACAAAAACAACAATATTTCACCAAAAAAATAGTAGTCAAGTAGAAGTATAAAGTAACACCTGAGTGGAAAGTATTCCAAAATAGTACTAAAGTACTAGTTATATCCACCTCTGTTTAAACTATGATTGAATTTCAAAATAAAAAATGCTCTTAACCCACCACCAACTGTAGGTGTTTCAAAATAAAAGTCCCTGTTGTACAAGCGTGTGGAGCAGCTGCTGGCAGGAAACACTCAGAGTAAAACCGATCCCAGAGTGGAGAAACCTGACATCAACTCCAATCAAATTTCAGTCTCAATGTGTGTGTGTGTGTGTGTGATTGCAGATCAGCCTTTAAACTGCAGGAGCAGATGAAACACCACAGAAACAAACAAACTTTGATCCCACTGGTTTCAAATAATGTAGGGCCATGCTCCACCTACCACTGTCTGCAAACCAAATACCCACTACTGCAGGCTGAGAAGCATGTAGTGAATAGATCTCAGATCAGTGGAGATTCCTACCGATAAGGCATAGTCTTTATTTCGCAAATGAAGTTGTGTATTATATTTATACGTGATGATTTCAGACGGTAATTTTGAGGTGAAGATGGAGGAGAAGTGAAGGTAGTTGTATTTCACCTAGTTGTGTCTTCATCTAGCTCTACATTTTATTTTCTATATTAAAATATGAAACTGGAGGTGAGACGTGTTTGAGCTCCTGCTGCTGCAGGATCACCACACAGACACACAATTGAGGAGAGAGCAGAGATACGAAACTGATTAAGCTTCTTCACTATCACTTTACAATTCTAAGGCTTTCACCGCATTTCTTTCCTCACTGTAGGGACGCTTAGGCTGAAACCCAGAACCTCCAACTGACCAGAATATGGACTAAAGTTCTACT
Organism: Lates japonicus; assembly: GCA_033238685.1. Taxonomy (NCBI): domain Eukaryota; kingdom Metazoa; phylum Chordata; class Actinopteri; family Centropomidae; genus Lates; species Lates japonicus. The sequence goes on along the minus strand of BRZM01001758.1, from coordinate 57,579 downwards.
TAGGGTTCTAGTTGAGGTGACAAAACCCTGGAAAATGGTGCTGTAAGGTTAAATATTCAGTTCAATGAATGAATACTCCAAAAACACTGAATGCAGTACAGTCACACACATATCATGTTTAGAGTTGTGTTAAGCTTGACCAATCCCGTTTCTGCCACAGTTCAGGAAAGAACTGATTTTGTACATGGACACAAGGTTTCTTTTGTTTTGTGAAAGCAATAGAATCCACCTGTAGTGACTCCAGCTTTATGAAACAGTTTTCTGGGTTCTGTCTAGACTTAATAGCTCTGTGGGTTCAGGCTCCAGGAAAGATTCTGGTCTGGTTTACTGCAGGTTCAGACACAAATCAGAACTACCATCTTTCCCTGAACTCTGAGCCAGAGCTTTAGTCTGAACCACAGACTGGACTTGGATGTGAACTCAATTTTGTGTGATTTGTCTGCCCTCCATCCACCCCAACCGCGCTTCCTCAAATCCCTGCTCTGTTGGATGAAAACAGCTTCATTCAAAAAATATAACAGTTTCCAATTGAGATACAGGTTTGGTGCCAGCCCACTGGGTCACAAGAAAATTTTTCTATTCAGATCCATGTAGACAACATCAATAAATTACACTTCATGTACATGGACACCAGCTGCTGAGAGGTTGGATTTTACTTAAGGTTTTCTGTGATAATTTATCCAGAAGAGAGAAAAAAAAAGGAGGAAGAAAAAAATGAAACACAATAAATCAGCTCAGTATAAGTACATACCATAAGATATTCTGTTGTGTGGGAGAACATAAATGAGCACGACCTGTGGATTGTCACGTGGAACAGAACGATAGCCAATCAGGAAGCAAGCTGATTGAAGACAGAAGGCCAAACAGTCATATATGGCATAGTGCGTGAACTGTAAGGCTAGTATGGACTTACACACGGAAAGCAAAAAGTTGCTGATTTAGGCAAATAACATGAGTGTTTATACAATGTATATGCTGCAACTGACGAGAAGAGAAGGTGGACTGAAACTGCTACCACAATGGATGCAAAATTAGAGCCAACAGCTATGTCATATTTAGCCTCCAGCTCACACTTCCTGTAATATGTACAGCCCATGTTCATAATTCGCTCCCATGAACTTCTTTCCAGGAGTCCATAAACCATCATCACTACTTCAGCCTCCTGTCATCCCGTTTACCTAATGTCGCGTGCTTTGATCGGGTGGAGATTTGGAGTCTTGAGAGTCCAGACTCTCTGGTTGTTGGTGGTGAACTAGTGTAGGATCATATATCTTCTTAGTTGCACATCACACAGCCAGCAACAACAAAACTGGAAATGTGTCATTATTTGTCGTCGTGGTCTCTCTCACATTTTCTACATCAGGTAAGATTTCAAAAAATCTTCAGTGTGTGCTTGTGTTTAAAAACACTCTTGGGGTACTAGACACATGATGGAGACCTGACGCTATTGGTATTCTTCTTCAGTGGTGCAAATTTGTTATTTGGTGTAAACCTGAGCTTTTGTTGTTGTTGGTCCAGCTATTTCTAGAGGACAGAGAGAACATGATGATTAGTCTGATTTAAACTTGATCAGTTCAGCCTTCCTGGTCTGGAAAAAGACCATCCAGCATCGTCTGGAGTTGGATTGTTCCTTTAAATCAGACACGTTGAGTCTGAGGTGTGACTTGCTTGCCACATGTGACTGAAACGCCCCGAAATGAGATTTTAAAATAAAAGCCTGTGAACTCCCTCCTCCTTCCTCCTCCTCCTCCCTCCTCCTCCTGCTGGAGCTGTGACTGCTCTGGCCACGACACAACAATAATTACATTTCTCCCAGCTGAAAGAGGAAACAGAAGAATAGGGCTAAAAGCCTCTTTTCTTTGGATGAGACGTATCACTCATCCACAAACTCCCCATGTTCCTCCTCCTCCTCTCTGTAAGCATGAAAGGAGAAAGTAGAGGGAAGGAGGGAAATAAATGGGTGAGATCAGACCTTTGAGGTGAGAAAGAGAGGAGAGGAGATGAAAAAGAGGGGAACTCAGAAAGGAGAGAAGGATGAGAGGAGGAGGAGGGAGGAGGTGCTGTGGGAGAAAAACAGAAGAGATTGAGCGGAAGATGAGATGTATAAGAATTAAAGGAAAGGATGAGAGGAAGGAGAATAGAGAAATAGAGGCACAAGAACCTCTCATCCTCCCTCCTGGTCTTTACTCGATTTATTTTGGCAGCTGGGACAACATTTTTCGAGACTTCAGCTGCTGGTGCATCTACACCTGGAAACTGGAGGAGGTGCTGTTGAAGGATTCTTAGTGGCAGAGATCAGTGAGGAGGAGAGGGAAGGAGGAGGAGGAGAAACACAAACAGGAGGTCTCTCATCTCACTCATCTCCTCTCTCTTTGTCCCTCCTCCCTTTCTTAATGTTTTCAAACTCTTTAGTCCCCTCTGATCTCCTTATTTCCTCCTTTCTCCCTCACTGTCCTATGCCATTTCCTTCTCCCCTTCCTTTCTCCCTCCTTTCACTGTCCCATTTGGCCCTCCCTCTCCCCTCTTCCTCATCCCATTTTCTCCCTTCCTCTCTCTGTCCTTCTCTCTTTGTCTGCCGTGGATACAGTACTTTAACTCTGTCCATCTCTTGTCTCCTCCCCTCCTCCTCCTCCTCCTCCTCCTCCTGCCACATGCAGATTTTCCTTCTCTTCCTCCTCCCTCCTCCTCATCCTCCTCTCCCCTCCTTCCTCCTCCTCTCGCCTCCTCCTCCCCCTCCTACTCTCTTCTCCTCCTCCTTGCTCTCTCCTCTCTCCTCCTCCTCTTCTCCTGACGGCAGGATTAATGTGTGATCTCAGCTCAACGCTCAGATATCTCTGTGATATCAGTGAGTTATGATGTGGATCAGAGTCTCTGTCAGGTCTGCTGCCTGTGGTTCTTCACCAGAGTCTACTGTTTCTCTCTGAACCGGACCAGCTCGGCTCCTTATCTCACAGAGTCCAGGATCTGGACAGGAACAGGTTTGAGGCCCTGAATGTCAAATTTTAGTCTAGAGTGAAAATAAAGTAAAAATCCTTCACTTTTACTCACAAGCTTCAGAAGTAAAAAGATTTATCAAACTTGTTTTGACTTGAAATGTCTGTTAAATGTCAGAAAAGCTGCACAGTCTGAAGTCAGTCCTCCAGGACTGCAGCGCACAGACACAACAACAACTATATGATAGATGAGCAAGAAACATTATGCTATGAGCTTTGTGTTTTGGTTGACAATCCTTTTCTGTGCTGCCCAAAAATAGTGAAAGTAGCTGCTTCTTCTATTTTCACCTTAGCTGGGTGAAGATAACTAGCTAAGGCCGCCTTTGTTTGTCTTAGCTGGGCAGCACAGAAAAGGACTGTGTTAGCTTACCGGAATCCTGTGCTATCATTCATTGGGTGACTTCCGGGGCAAAATAAAAATAATTTAACACACGATGAAACAAATGGTTTTTAAGCCAGTAACTGATTTATCATTTTCCCCGTGATAATAAAGTATATTTCAAAAATTCTAGTCGTTCTTTGTTTTCTGATTTTATTGTTCCAAGACGGGAATCGGAAAACCGTTCCTGAGCCTTTTCCCATTTTTCGTTTTAAAGGAAGAAACCAGAAACAAAAACAGGAAAAGGCTTGTCATCTGTTTTCTGTTTTCCCCACTCCAAAACAAAAACTGATTGGCCGTTATGTACACAGGCCTTTCGTGAGGTCTCGCAAAAGTACTACTTTTCTTTTTTTTTTCCCTTTCCTCCATGTCCTCTCCTGGGCTTCGTACAATCGTCATTTTCTGAAAATGCCCAACAGTTGTAATTGCTTTGAGACACCACTAACCTGCCAATATCACACACTACACCAGACGGAAGTCATTATAATTGGTCCTGAACACATCAGAAATAAACTTTCTAATGACGTAGCTCCACTAGACGGCATTGCCCTGGCTCCCAGCTCCACTGTAAAGAATCTGGGAGTCATCTTTGATCAGGATATGTCCTTTAACTCACATATAAAACAAACTTCTAGGACTGCCTTTTTTCACCTGCGTAATATCACCAAAATTAGACATTTTCTGTCTCAAAAAGATGCAGAAAAACTAGTCCATGCATTTGTTACTTCCAGGCTGGACTACTGTAATTCATTATTATCAGGCTGCCCCAACAAGTCTCTAAAGACTCTGCAGCTGATTCAAAATGCTGCAGCACGATTACTGACAGGAACTAGGAAAAGAGACCATATTTCTCCTGTGTTAGCCTCTCTACATTGGCTCCCAGTCAAATCCAGAGTAGAATTCAAAATCCTCCTCCTCACGTACAAAGCCCTTAATGGTCAGGCACCATCTTACCTTAAAGATCTCATAGTCTCCTACAATCCCACTGGGACACTGTGCTCCCAGAATGCTGGTTTACTGGTGGTTCCCAGAGTTTCTAAGAGTAGAATGGGAGGCAGAGCCTTCAGTTATCAGGCTCCTCTGCTGTGGAACCTTCTCCCAGTTTCGGGAGGCAGACACCCTCTGTACCTTTAAGAGTCGGCTTAAAACTTTCCTCTTTGACAAAGCTTAGGGTTAGGGTTAGGGTTAGTTAGGGTTGGCTCAGGCTTAAACCATCCCTTATTATGCTTAGAAGGACCATGAGATCTCCCCATGATGCACTGAGCTTCTCTCCCTCTCTCTCTACTCAATATGGATTCATCCCATGTTATATGTTGGCTAACTCAATATCTTCCTTTCCTTGCAGGTATTGTGGCTCTCTCTGCCTCTCTCTCCCTTCTGTCTCTTTCTGTATTTTTGCCCTCTGGAGTCGTAGAGTCTGATCTTGGTGATGACAAGTCTCCTGGTTGCCTCAACTCCACTCAACACGCTGCTATAATTAGGAAATTACGGAGACCAAGCATTAGTTGTATTGCTACGCTTAGCAGTTAATACTTTAATTATCACTACTATCATTACTACTGGCCACTGTATTACCCTCACCTTACATCCGATATGGAACCAGTTATGCCATGTTCTTCTTGTTATTCTCACCACCCTCTCTCCGTCTTAACCCAACCGGTCGAGGCAGATGGCCGCCCACCCTGAGTCCGGTTCTGCTCGAGGTTTCTGCCTCTTAAAAGGAAGTCTTTCCTTGCCACTGTCGCCTAGTGTTTGCTCATGGTGGGATTTGTTGGGTCTCTCTCTGTAAATACCTATTTTAAAGAGTATGGTCTAGACCTGCTCTGTATGAAAAGTGCCTTGAGATGACTTTTGTTGTGATATGGCGCTATATAAATAAAATTGAATTGAATTGAATTGAATACACCAGAGAGTACACTGAGTACAAAGTGTACTACATGTGAGTGTATCTGAAGTATCTGATGTGAGACAGTGTTTCTTCACTGTCTGGTTTCATATGATTTCTCTGATGAACCTTGTCAGGGATTAACAAGCATTCACTGAATTTGTTGATTATTAAAGAAAAAGATTGAAAAAAATAATTGAACCAGTGTTTTTCTGTCTGTTAATTATTTGACACAGAAAAAAACTTACAACAAATCAGTTCAATATAAACTAAAACTGTCCCTCTACATGTCCAGAGCCTAAGGATGGAGGTTGGACAACATGACGTAGTTAATATTCTACCTCAGTGGATCAAATTTCCAACAAATATGGGATTATTTAGCCCCCAGATTACATGGAGTAAAGCTGGGCACCTGGGAGTCTGGGACATGTACTGACCACCACATAAATACATCTGTTCCTTTTATAATTCATCACATCTCATTGAAAAATTCCTTCTTCTAGTTTCTCTTCGCCAGAGAAAACACCAATAATTCCTTCAAATCTAATTCTCCTTTAATACCAGGGATTATTTTATGAAAGTTTTTACTCGTCATGTTGTTTTCAGACTCCTCGTTTCTCCTCGGGTCTGAAGCAGGCGAGCGGCCAGAACGTTTTCTCACAGAGCAGCGATAACGCTGATCTGAAATCAGCAGAGTCACTCATGAATCATGCTGACAGGGTCTGGGCGGACTCCTCATGACTCAGGAGCACAACGGCAACATGCACATGACCACCGGACATATCGAAGGTAGAAAACAACGTGAAGTGTTATCAGATCAGAGGACAGAGTCACAGAGGAAGAGAGAAAACAATTTCTTCTGTTTTTCTCTGTAACTTCAGCCTGTTTAAAGATCGTTAACTGATTATTTCACCTGATTTAACCTTAGGTTTTAATATCAATCCTTTGACTTGAAATAAAACTGCACACTTTAGAGTGGTCTTTTATTGACCAGGCCAAGACACACCTGTTCAATAATGTGTGTGTAATCAGCATCTTGATGTGGCACACCTGTCAGGTGGAGGGATTATTTTAGCAGTGAAGTGCTCACTAACATGGATTTAAACACATTTGTGGAAAAAAAAAATGAGAGAAAGAAATTTTCTTTTTCTGTGTTTAGAAAAAGCAAAAACAGTGTGTTTATATTTTTGTTCAGGTTATATTCAGTTAACTTTATTTATCATTCAAGGACAATCCCGCACCTTACTCTTTAGCTTTTAATGACGCCTACTCGACGTTCTAACAGTATGTTATTATCATTATGTGCAGTTTATACTTTAAATTAAATAAATGTAATTAATTAAACTGGCAAATAAAGATCAGAATATAAATAAACATCTTAAAAATCTATCTCTAACCCTAACTGGTGTTTCTATTATTCTGTCCACCCCCTGTGTGTGTTTTTGACCTCTTTGTGGTCACAGGAGCTGAGCTGTTGACCTCTGACCTCTGACAGGAATGTTGCTGGATTTGATTTTTGTTTTCTCAGATTTAAACTCAGTTGTTTGAGTGGTGTCTTTCTTTCTGACCAAAAACCAACAAACAACAACAAAAAAAAAAAGGGAGAGGACAGTTTTGCATGTGTACTAACAATGGAGTTGTATTTACACTTGTGTTCAATGTGGTCACAATGTGTCCCTGAACACCTCAGGATGTGGTCTGGCCAATCAGATCACAATCCATCCTCTGTGTCTTGGGTGCATTTACACCTGGACTTTCATGTGGTCAAACACCATCTGATCCAATCGCTTAATACCATGTATGAATGAGATACAGCATTAATTTCAATGGAGGATAAATGAGATAGTCATCTTGTGCACATTAACATGTAGTTAAAAGTAAGTCCATCTCTGATCTTCATGTCTGAGTCTCTCTGTGTGTCTCTGAGTGCTTTTATTTTCCGGTCAGGTCGGTGTCGTTCCAGATGATCCTGCCCTGCAGCATTGTCGAGTTGAGGCGATACGATCTGCAGCGAGGGGACAAAACAGCTCAAACAGGTGATGATGACACATTCCTCAAGACTGAAGACTGAAGACAGACTACAACAACAGACAACACAAAGGAAACAAAGGCAGTCCTGCTGAGTCCTAGTCTGGGTCATTTACAGACATCATATTGTACTATCATGAATTTAAAACTAAGAATGAGAAGGTGATAATGACATTTTAAAAGAAACCAAAAACATATGTAATTAATTATTTCATCATATCTGAATTTAATTTGATCTTTTTTTGAGAAGTCACAGAGGCAGCTGAGTCAACTGAGTTAACCTTCATCTTGTTTTTAAAATCGACTCGACTCATTATTGTGATGTTGAAAATAAACAGCAAATCATCACTGAGTCATAACAACAGGTAAACACACACACACACACACACACACACAGAGTGAGGTGTGTCTGTGATGAATCATGCAGCTCAGACAGAGTTTAACCTCAGAAAAGAAAATAAAGAAAAACTTTAATCTCTCCTCTCAGAGCACAAATCCCTGCAGAGCTCCTCGAACTGAGGAGGAGGAGGAGGAGGAGGAGGAGGAGACACCTGCCCCGCCCCACCTGCAGAGAGGAGGACGAGGACATGACAGGATCAGGGAGGATCAGGAGGAAGATGAAGAGGAGGATGAGTTAGAGAGACATTGATAAAAACCTATCAGAGACATTGATAAGGCTGATTGGAGCTGATCAGCTGAGTCAGTCACTTCCTGCACAACAGCAGGAAACAGCTGTGGTGGTGTGATAACAACAACATGGTCACACACTCACTAATCATAAATAAACAACAATAATATTAACTCACCAAACACAAGTTCAGATGAGTTTGAGGTTTAACTTACACGATCCAAATGTTGGGCTGCAGAGGCCTCATGGTAAAGACCAGGAATTAAAACAACAAAGTCGTGTATGCACACATCAGGTGTGTTGGCAGAAAAAAAAAGATAAACAAGAGACAAAAGGTGCTTTAACACTGAATGGATGATTCAAAAACAACAACAACAACCAAAAAAGTTACATTAACATTTGATATTATAACATTATGTTCAGGCTCCGTCTATTTCCTGCAGCCTATCAGGGGAGCAGTCCATTTACCAGTTAAACTTTTCTTCTTGATGAAGAATTAGAAGGAAAAAAAAAAACTGGAGGTAAACATGTAAAATCTAGTCACCATTAGACAGACATACTTTAAAAAAGCTTTAAATACCTTAATTATCCCATAAGCTACACACACTCCTTTAATTTAAACTCAGATTCTCTTAAATCTCTGAATTTAATTTAATTACAGGGTTACAGCAAAAGATCTTTAAATCCTGCTCTTAAATTTAGTTAAAACATTTTGTCTTTTTATATATGAAACAGGGAGGAGGCCTGGAGCCTGGAGAGGGTCTGAGAGAGGTGAGAGATGATTTTAAGTTTATTATAAAATATTTTTAAATGACTGACAGTAGAGAACACACACACACCATCTTACATAAGCAACTTTATAACAAACACACACATTCCTGACCGACCACTGAATCAGCCCAGACAAGACTGAACACACCTGAGAGAAACAACAAAAAGAGAGACCAAAAAATGTGTGTCTTGCTCTGTGTGTGTGAATGTGTGTGTGTGTGTGTGTGTGTACAGCTATTCCAGATATGTGTGTATATGTGTGTTGTGTGTGTGGCCGGTTCAGCAGGTGTGTTTTAAATTTGTTGTGTCCATCAACACCTCCACACAGGTAACATGTAGGTATGGAGGGTGATTAGTGCCCACAGAGTCTTGTCTTGTGTTGGAGTGTTTCCTTTGAAATGTTAATATATATATAACATATGTTCACATTACAGCAGGAGAGCCAGGGTGTTGCTCTTCTGGGTCTATGCTCAGTCCACTCCTGTTTCTGTACTGACAAACCTAAAGACTGAAACATCCAGACACCGGACAAAGCACACATAAAGACTGGAGCAGAAGCCTCATTACCACTGGAGCTCTGGAGTTCTGACCCAGACTGGAACAGACCTGGTCCAACTCAGTCCCATCCGTCATCACTCCTCATCATTTGTAATGTCTCTCTCTCTCTCTCTCTCTCTCTCTCTCTCTCCACACTTCCTCATTTCAGTGTCAACATGATTTATTTACTTTCCTCAGATTGTCCTGCAGGACATCTTCAGCACTCTATTAGACCTCTTTTTAGTGGTGTGTGTGTGTGTGTGTGTGTGTGTGTGTCAGTGGTTTGTTTAGTGCATGTCACCTTGGTGCATTATGTATATCTATTATCATAACTCTGCTGTGTTATATCACAGTCTGTAGTTTGTGTGTGTGTATACATCCCCTGTCAGACCTCCAACCTGTTTACATTAATGTTACATCAAATCTGAACTGAACAACAACAGATTCAACAAAAACCTGCAGAGACAGAAAAAATAATAAATAGATGTATATCGAAAATAAACGTAACACTTGATTCATTTAGAGAGTTACACACTGATTCTGAAAGTGATTTCTTTCTGATTTTTCTGAAAAGAGAAGCTCAACACAAAATTACTTTTTGCCCTCCTCACATAATCTCTGATTCTTCCTCGTATCAGATTTTTTCTTTTTCTGATGAAGCAACATAAGGCAGATCGAAATCTGAATCTTTCTGAATAAAACCTGTGGCCAACACAGCACACCACACACTAACAGATTCACCACCAACAATCTGGACTCTCAAAACTCCAAACCGTCAGATAATCAGACCTTTGCTAACTATGACTGGGGGTGGGGGGGTGTTATTATCAGCCCGATTATCCTGTGTTTGTGAGACCACAGGTCCAGGTGACGTCCTTAAGCTCAGGATGATGTTACAGGTCTAATAATGACACCTGTGACTGTTGTTGTTGAAGATGACCAGATGAACAGAAAAGAAAGGAAAAGTCATTTGGCTCATGAGGACAATTATATAAATTTATTCATGTGGCACCAGTGTGATCTACACATGAGGCAGCTTGAGTTTCAGTGTCTCTCCCAAGGACACTGGGATCAAACTGCCAACCCAGCAATCAGTGGACAATCCATTTTAGCACCTGAGCTGCAGCCGCCCACATCTCCTCAAGGTGTATTTAACGCTGAGGTCAACGTCCAGGTCACAGGTCGGAGGATGGAGCGTACTTAGCTGGATGGAAAGAACTCCATGTTTCCCTGAGGCCACGCCCACCTCCTGTGTCACCTTCGCAGTGACGCGTCAGAGGAGCAGGGCTAACACTGCCAGGTGACCGTCACAGGTCTGTTTCACCTCTGAAAGGTGTCACAAACTGAAGAGAGAAGCTGTTGGCCAACACTAGCTGTTTTCTTCTTCTTCTTCTTCTCCACCCAGAGGAAGATGCTGCAAGCGGTAAAACACTTTCCCAACGAGTAACGGCCAAATGCTGCTGCACACACACACACATACACACACACACACACACCAGAGGAGTATTTATAACTTGCATCCGGACAGAGATTCAGAAGAAATAAAGAGCAGCGGTGTGAAGAGTAAACTGTGTTGTTGTGCCGAGCAGCAGGCAGATAGGCTCAGAGATTAGATCTGACCTCAGATCAGAGCCGCCGCTGTTATTTAAGCTGCGGTGGGCCGTGGCAGCACGGTGGTGTAACAGCTAGACCTGGAGGGGCGAGGGGTGAGGGGTGGGGGGTAATAACTGCAGGAGCTGATAGGAGCCAAGGATGATGGGAACCACATACCCCCACCCCCCAAAAAAACCCTCCTCCCCCGCGGCGTGGATGGCCACAGGAAGCATGTGGGCCCTGCAGGAGCTGAACAACAGCACAACACACTTCCTCTTTTCATTGGTGACACACACACCGTGGTATCGTCTTCACACCATCTTATACATGTTTCACAACAAAACTGCAGCCGCAATGAGCGATTTTTACTTTTAACCAATGGTGGAAGAAGGCTATCAGAAGTCCAAATACAACAGAGTAGAAATACCAGTAGAAAATACATCCTGTATCTACTCCTTTTCATAGAAAAATGTACGTAAAGTATCAAAAGTAAAATACTCAGCCTTCAAAACGTCTCCCAAGATCAATGTATATTAGAGGTGTCGGGTAAATTGCAAAAATTTGCAAAATTTCTAGATTAAATGGAAAAAAACGGCTGACTCTCTGTAGGCTTCAGCCCCTGAGACTTTTTTGTACATCTGGGTATGTTACATATGCTCACCACTTAGCTCACCTCAGAGCTTGTAGGGCGCACTGAAAACTGCCTGTGCACAAGACCCCTAAAATGCGTAAGCATTTTCACTCAGGGCTGATGCCTGTGCAAATTCAGGCAGATTGGACATTGTGGCGTTTGAGTTACGTCAACTTCGGGGTTCACCAAAGCGACGACCCACTGTACAATTACAGACACGCCCCTCAGTCAGCTAAATCAGTCTGAGGGAGGCCTTATGGACAAACGTCAAACAGAAAACTCATGCAACTCAGCGCTGAATTTTAAAGGTCAAATGAAAATAAAATCAATATGGATCCCATCACTGTGCTGTATAAAAAATACATTTTAAATATGACCATGTGAAGACAAACAAACATGGAAAGATTCATCTTCCTCCTTCGGTAAAAAATCAGATTCTGTAAATATTGTTGATTTCTAAAGGTTCACAGCTGACAACAGATGTTTCGTTTTACTATAAAATCTCAGTGTTTGTGACCTGAAGTCTTTGTGTTTCCCTACTCACACTGGGCGGCCAGTTCGGATACTGGACCCCTGACTACCTACTTCTTCTGTTTTCCTCGTAGTTTGAAAGGTAAGGTGACAGGGAACTTTACTGTGTTATCCAGAGAGCAAACGTATACCTGAGCAGCCTCACCTGTTGTGAATACAGTAAAGTCCAGTCTGACTGAGACAGGAAGTGAGTCTAATGTATTTTTATTTCCAAGAAGTGAAAAACCGCCTCAAGGTCAAGAGGTTACCACGAAAACAGCAGCTTATTACTACACCAAATTTGACCGTGACTCATTCACTCATCACAAAAAGGAACTGGTTCTGTGGGTTTCTTGGTGCTGTGACCTCTGACCTTCGCACGTACTCTCTCTGTTTTTGGTGGTCTGATGTTTTCTGCTGAACCTCATCATTTCTCTGACGGTGTTTAAACTGACTGAAAGTCATCAGTTTTCAGTGACTCATTATGAGAAGAAAGGAGAACAAACCTGCAATAAAATGCAGATTCTAACCTTAAAGACCCTGAGAAGTCTGTTTCAGACCCCTAGCTTTAAAAAAAATCTGAAATAACTAAATAAGCAGTCAAGGCAGCATTTTTTTGCCTTTATTATGCAATAGGACAAAACCAGAAAACAGATTAGATGCAAACTGACTTTACTTTATCCAAAAAGTGCAAGACTAAAACACAAATCATTAAAACTTATGTGTTTTCTTTTAATCAGAAGAGCTGAAGTCATAAGAATCTACCACAGGTGGATTTGTGTGCCTTTAAATGTTATCTCAGGTCGCAAAACAGAGCTGAGTCTTTAATTGTTACTCAAAATTGAATCTGTGTATAAAATGCTCCTTATAAACACATAAAATCATCCATTCATTCATTAAATCTGTTTATCCTGAGGAAAATGAGGCTACTGACTCATTAATAGACAACCAGTCACACCTGCAGCTGCCTCCACTTAACCTCACCTGCAAGTGTTTGACCAGGGAGGAAACCCAGCAACATGCAAACTCCACACAGAAAACACTACAAAGAAAATATAGAAATAAAGGGCCACAGATATTTAAAACATACTTTAAAAAAAGTATTATTTATATTATTTATTAGTTACATTTCTTGTTTGAGCAAGAAAAAAGGAGAAAAGAAAAGTGAATGGAACTAAATAGACCAAACTTCTTCTACTCTGTTCAGCAGCGGTTCAGAGGCAAGTGTATTTTGCATCACAGAAATTCAAGGAGTTGTACGATATGATTTTGTAATAAATAGTGAAATGAAACAGTAAAAGTAAGTTAAGATAAAATAAAACAAACATTAGAATAAAAAGTGACATTAATAAAAAGAATTTTGAACTGAACTCTTGCTGGAAACGTTTTTGTGTGGTAAATTAAGTCACTAACAGATCACAGTGTATATATACACCCCCACACAATAATTGGAATTTAATGCTCTATTTTAAAATACTGTGAGATTAATGAGCAGGCAGCTTCTGCATATTTAAAAATCATGTATCATGTATATAATATGTATATTTTACATTCTCCTTTAGCTCCAAACAGGAGTTGTGCCTGTAACTGTGGGATGACTGATGTGTAGGAGGTTCAGCTCTGTGTGTTTAACTGTTTACAGTCACTTCATGAGCAGATCTCAGGTCTGTTCGTCTGTCTGCATCTAAGAAGCACTGTGGACTGAAATCTGACCTCTGCAGGAGATCTGATACTTGTTTTAGCCAGATGTTAAAAAGTGGACGTGTCTACATCTGTCATATCGACTTTCATCTATTCATGTGCGTCGTGTTAGCTTGTTAGCTCTTATTGTCGTAACTAAACTGCTAAAGGACAGGAGTTCTTCTTCTTTGTCAGTTACCAAACAGCTTCAGTTGCTTCACTACTTCCTACCGGACCAGAGGAGGAGGGGATTCTGGATTCACATGGAGCCGAGAAAACAAAGACAGACTGAATATCAGGTTTGTGGATCTGACTGTCATCTGACTTTATCTGGAAGTGGAAATGAGGCCTATGTGTATGAGTTTTACATCTCAAATGTCTCTCGATGTGCGTGGAGTAGGGACATGTTGGTTTTATTAAGCAAACATTTAGGGCCTTTAATTTAAATGAAAGTGTAACATGCTTTAAAAGCTCTAGCGTTCCCCAGTGAATGGAAGAAAAGGCTGAGAGGGTGACCTCAGTCTGACTGAGCCTGGACAAAGTCAGATATTACGCTAAACAGAGACAAAATACAGAAAGTTTAAGGTTTTTAATTTCAGTTTTGTCTTGAGGAGAAAAGTTTCAGACGGCGGCGAGAGCTGTATCAGTCTCACGGCCTGCTCACAACCTGCTGTCTTAAGTCTTTGCTTAACGAGGAGATCAAGGCCCTACCTGTAGTTCTGTCCGGGTCCAGTAAACACAGGCCTTTTGTTTTCCTGCTGCGGACACTTAAGAGGAGGTTTTATTCTGCAGTTGGACTCTCGGGGAAGCGGCTTTCTGGGTTTGTTTTGAGTCTTTGTAAATAGTTGGTGATTTGTGGCGAGCCTGCCAGCTCCTCGCTAGAGCAGAGGGAGGAGGTTTTCAGCTGTCTCCATCTGTCCCTCCTCCGCTCACTCTTCCTCTTCACATCAAAACAATATCACTCCTCTGCTGGCAAACCTAGCTGCAGCGCATACCGAGCCTCTACGTAGGTTTTGTTCCCCGCAGCAGACCGAGAGTCCTGAAGAGTCCTGAACCTGCTGAGTTTATAAAAAGATGGAGATCAGTATGATGGTTAATGTTACTGTAAACTAGACATATAGTTAAAGGTCATGTTTGTTTCTTCATGCAAAGATGTAATTTAAGTCTGAGACTGAGACTGAAGATACCACATGACATCCTGATTCGTCCTGATCTGTCTCATCCTCACAGCCGATTTAAAGAAAATTAACAAGTAACATATCGATGTTAATAATTAATGTGGCTCTAGATGAAAATACAGAGATTAGTTATTACGGTTCATTCTGAGGAGAACATGAACCACATTTCATCACAGTCCATTCAACAGTTACAGAGACATTTCCCCAGTCAGACTGTCGCCCCAGCCAACGTACAAAATGCTGCGCCCACCATAAAAAACACAATCGCTTCTTGTTTTCTGTAGCCATTGTGCTTGTGACCAGACAAGAGAACAGGATTCAGGAGCTACGCTGGGGCTCCTACTTGAAAATATAGTATCTATGAGAGTTATTGTCTGGGTTTCTGTTCGCCTTCTTTTCACCTCTCTCTAATCCATCTCCTTGATCATTTCTCCCCTTCCTCAGTATAAATTGTATAACAGGATCAACTCTCAGAAACCACTTGAGATTCAGCCTCTTCTTCTCAAGGGTCTTTCCTCCTCTTCACTGCCCACTTCTGTCTAAACTTTTCATTGTTTTAAATTACAACCCTCCGGATTTTTTTTTTTTACAATTTTTCAGTATTGAAGTGGAGCTGTCTATTGGTGGTATACAGTGGCAGGGGTAGGTATATCAGGCAAGTATGCCGTCTTATTTATGGTTTTATTATTTGTATTTTTATTACTAAGGTATATTTTGTTTGTGGTGTTTCTGTATTTAATTTCCTAGATTTCTCTTGTTGAATCTTTCTGCAATTTCTTTTGATTTGGTTTGTCGATTTTATCCTCCTCTGTTCAGTTGCAGTCTTCCATTTATCTGAATTTTACCTGAAATATGAAACAAATCTCTCAGTTAAATAAGCGACTGGTTTGAATCAGACCATGAAGATTGTGTGAACGCTTGCTCAGGTGCATGTGTGTTTTCTGTGACTTGCAGATAAATAAATAAATCATCAGTGCAGTGCACAGTGTCATCACATCCCTATAGAAAGAAAGAACTGTAGCAGCAGCAGCGCTTGGCCCGGAGACGCCGGTAATTGCGGTGTAGTGAATATTTCTGTCTCCTGTGCTTCCTAGAGTCCGGGTGCCGCATCTGGGCAGCGATGCTTGGCGCTGGCACCCTACTTAGGAGAGCTGGCATTTCCGAATATATTCATTGTAGTTTCTCTGCAGAGATTCACTCAACTTGGTCCAGTTTCAACAATGTCCACAAAGACCATAGAGACACACACACCAACACTCACCAACCGCAATGTTAGCATGATTCTGTAGTTTTCAAAGAGCACGTCATTAACAGGGGTCCCAAATTTAAAGACCCCATTTCCAGTCACTCTCTCTTTGTTTCTGCACAGAATTAATATTAAAATACTTATTTCCAGCACTGTAGCCAGGGCAAAATTTAATCCGAGGTCCAGAAGCAGTTTCAGATGGCCACTGCATACTTGGGTGGGATTTTAAAGGGGGTAGATAATTGAGCTAGTTAGCTAGCTTGATAATGTTTAGCCAATACAAAATTGGGAGGCGCTGCTGTCCCACAGGTCCCAAATAAGTTATGATTGGCTGAGGTATAGACCGATTCGAGAGGGAGTCATTGGCTACAGGGTGGTTACTACATGACGACAATCGAGCTTCCAGGCCAGCAGACAGGGAAGTGATGATAATAAGTACGATAACAGAGCCTACAGGTGGATGCTGAGGAGGCTTTTCCTGTATGAACAGCAGCAGCATAACAGAACTATTACTAATGATCATCAGGATTTACTCCCATTGAGAAAGGCTCTCTTCATTTACAAAACCCTGTCTGTGTTCGAAACCACATCCAGCGCCCGCGCGTATAAATGTGACTTCGTTGACGCTGCCTCATAGTTGTGAAAAACAGTGTTGTGTGACTGCACAACTGTAATGAGGTAAAACAATGATCCCAGTTTAAGGCTGAAAATGAACTGCAAAGTGTCTGTGATGCAGGAGCAGTAACTGGCTGATCTGGGGAAATGATTTCACACAGTCAATGTTAAATCAGACATACGCAGGATTTCTTTCTCAATGCTTCATGTTGCAACAATATTTATATAATATTTATATTTACTAGCTGTGACAGAAACTGAAGAAACTTTGGACTGTTCGTCCACGAAGATGTCCTAGAACTTGTTGATTGCCTCAGCCTTCAAAAATTTAATTCCAGTAGAATAACCTGAGGACAGATCTTCTCCACATCCTCCGGGTCCGCAGGCAGATTTTAAAGGCTGACGGAGGAGAATAATCAGGTCGAGCAGCAGTATCAGGACCATGCTCACGGGCTGCTGAAGACAAACGGCCCCTCTGTGAGGACGTGATGGGGGAGCACCAACCGCACAGCCCCCGACTCTGTACAGACTCCTGACATGAAGTCAATGACTGTCATTTATCCAGCAGCAGCAGCAGAATGAGGGAAACAGTTGAGAACACTGACCCCAAACTGTTTTCACATATTTCTGTCCTATTAGAAGCATGTTGTCCAGAACACTTCCCAGAGGATGAGAACTCCATGATCCTTTCCTCAACTGATATAACAAACGCTAAAATTATCTCATTTATATTATATTCTCATTATACCGCACCCAAACCACCCAAATATGTAACCTGTAGTTGTTGAGATTAATTGAAAAAGGAAAATATCTAGGAGACAAAATAAATGTATATATATTTTGGATTATGTAAATGTCCTGACTCCTGCTCTCCAGAGAATGAACCCTGTAGACTTTCTTCTAGTGCCACTCTCAGGGACAAACCTTATATTTGTTATTTCGTCACATATAGGCTATTGGTCAGACCCCTTTGAAGGCCATTTTCAAAGTAGAGGTAATGTGGTTTTGTGAATGAGTGAAACACTACATGTGGATGCCAGTATACAAAGTGCACGACTGTCACATCCAGAAACCAGGTTCACATCTAGAGTCCTGTCTGTGTTCAGATTAAAGTTCTTTGGTTAAGAATCAGGGAAAGATGGTGGCTTCGTAGTCTGTAAATAAACAGGCTGTCTGGAACTTTATCTGTAGTAACCAGGACCAGATCTTTCCTGAACCTGAACCAGGAGCTGAGAGTCTTGGAACAATTCAGAACTGTTTCATAAAGCTGGAGTCAACACAGGTGGATGTTTTACTGTCACAAAAATGTACACTTTCCTGTGTATGTGCTGAAATAAACCAGTACAAATGTCATACACTATCTGACAAACTCAAAAATGTAAACATGGAGGCCCTTGTAATGGAAACTACAAGTCAATCAATACAAGTCACTACAAGTGGATATTATCTTTTTCATATTTTAAACACATTTCTCGGGTGAATATTTCCACTGAGACATTCAGTGTCAATATACTACAATCCTCACTATAAACATCATAAAACATATAGGTTTCCATACAAAACATTTCTTTACAGCAGTTGAGTTGTACTGAAGGTGAAGCTTTTAGGAGACAGCTCTCAGCCTCATCAGACCCCGGATGCTGAAAAAGTAAGTGCTCCAAAACCGACACCAATGGTCCTGACTGTTGCTTCCATATGTGACGACGAAGCCCATTTCTGTTCAAACTTCAAAAAGAGAGAGATAAATCATCAGGATGTTGTCTAGTACTTCTACAAGTAAAACTCTTTACAGGCTTGGTGTTAAAAGTGTATAAACCATGAGAAGTAAAAACAGAGACACAGAGCAGATTGTGATGTTGAGTGAGGAACAGGCCGATCTCAGTCTCATTTCAGCTCCATTTATTAATGTAAATAAGGAAATGAGAACCAGGCTGATGGTGAGTAGAAGAAATGATCCATTATTGTTGGTTTAGGTCCAATATGTGGAGCTGACATGGAGGTCAAACCAGAGGAGGATTTATGTCGCACACGCACGCACACACACACACTGCTGAGAAAACATATATGCTCTGTTTC
>BRZM01001758.1:0-33253 GCA_033238685.1 Lates japonicus | reverse complement strand
TGTTGAGCGTATTAAAAAGCCAGAGGTCTCCCGTGAAAGTTCGAGCGCGAAATCAATTACGGTGCCTCGTCATATCGTTCATCATGTTCACGACAACATGGAACATACAGTGACCATATCATTCAGGAAGGAGGTGAAAGAGAGCGAGTCAAAAGATACCATCCGCATTTGCCGAAGTCTGATGCCGCAACGGCACTCTCAGAGAGCGCACCGAGCCATCGAGCATCAATCATCGCATGCCCGTCAGACCGCGATAATGACCCATCTTCATAAGCACGTTATGTCACACAGTACATATTGACCGATTTAACGAAGAGACCTTTTCTTTCTTCTTTTCATTCGTCTACTATTGACAGCAATGACGAAACTGATTGCGTGTTAATATTTGAGGGAAATCTTGCAGATGCACACTGAGCACCAGACCACCTGAGACGATCGCCCGTCAGCCTCCCTGCTGTGAGTTACGCGGCTGGCCGGAAAGAGTACACTGCTCGACCGATAACGGCGGAACAGCGTCGCCGATGTTCAAATCTCCGAAAACCGGAGCAGACGAACAGGTGTTGAACACAACCACAAATTAAAATTATTGCACGCCAAAAAAATCAACGTATTGTGCGAAAACGGATCAACTGAAATTCAGCTGAACGTCACAGTTGCCGCGAAGGTCAGCCGTGAATGTATCTGGGAGAGTAGATGTCAGCGGTGAACGCCACCACTTTAAACACTTACTAGTAAAGAGAAGAGTACTGTTTGAGCATAGTAGCAGCATTAGCATGCGGTTTTTCAACACAGCCGGCATACCTTCACTGCGTCGCCCGCCACGCAGCATGAGGATCATTAAACTTAAAACGGCGCACGATATCGTTATGTTGTTGTATCGTACATACAGATGAACGGGGAATTCACAAGAAAGTTAAACCGCAGCCGCGAGGCCAGAGATATTTTACCGGCGTCAACGCTGCAATCGTTACCTGAAATATGAACAGTTATATTTGGATTTGAGATTGTCAACCGGGAGCAGACACACCAGTGAGTGTTATTTCGCACAGCAATTACATAACAATTTCAGCCACCACAGTGCGCCAATCGATCAGGTCGTTCATCCACCCCACCACTCGGCTTGTTCCGCCAACGCGTTGAACTGGACATCATCTCCGAGGTTGAAAACATGCCCTGCAGAGCCATTGCCTTTCAGGCATGATTAACTTCACAACGCACCACCCACCAGTTGTTAACACAGATTTCGCAAACACTGTTAACGTTTAAAACAATTAACTTCATAAAAACGAACATTGGTTACGAACAGATTGTTGATTGTCAACAGTTGATAACACGCTTACGGTTTGTCAAACAGCCGTGAAGAGCGTCCACAGATAAAATCGAACAGTACCATGTGCATGACTGACTTCACGTAAACTGAGTACCACAACCATTACGTGAGTAACAGCTGCTGAAAGCCTGAGTCGTTGCACGTATCTGGGATTGCCATTTTTCCGTTAGTTGCACGCCAGCTACCCCTGCAGCCCATCGCAGCTGAATATGCGTGACAGCATTATAATATTATTGTGATCAAAACACCCCGAGGAGCCTGGCGCCAGCATTTCTTCTTTATTTTTATCCACCTGCCCAACTTCCATCAGATAAGGCAGACGCCCGAGAAATGAGCGATATTTAAAAATTGCTTCCTGTCGCTGAGTCGATCCATTGCGCCTCGATACCACGTTTGAAGTCGCGATTTTAACGGAGAATTAACGATTTAAGCGACGGCAGTGGCTGAACAAACACCAAGGCGAGAGTGGAGAAATGTCATTCGGAAGCGATTTTATTTTTCCTCTGACGCCGTGACGGCCAGCAACACACACATCATCACCGTCACCCGCACTTCATGATGAGCCTCGTCCCATGACCAGGTGACAGACTGAGTTCAGCGCTGGAGAATTGTTTTGCCCTTGTGCCCACACACAACATCCACCAATCCTGGGCACGGGCGACTGCCTCTGCGGAGGAATCTGTCGATGGGTGAGGCAGAGGGATGGGAGGAGGGTTTGCAGAACAGCGAGAAGTTAAAGAGTGGCGCAGGCGCAGGAACACCGCGAGCACGAGTAGCGATTGTCAATTGTCAGTCAGAAACCGCTTGACGACCATCATCTGCCACTTTCAAATATTCCCGATGCTCACTGCGGGGAATCACCATCACGAATGTCAGCGAGCTGCGAGATTTGCAGGGCGGTTCACTTTCGAACGACCTTCTCAGGTGGTTCCGAGATCGCGTCCAGACCTTCCCGGCAGTTCAAACATTTCGAGTCCAGACCTCAGGCATTTCGGGAGGTCATTATTGTCCCACGTGTCAGTCCAACACCATGTTCGCCCGCACCATATCGTCACGAGATCATTTCATATTATCAAATGGTTATACGCCCGGCGAGGTTATCGATAACACACATATCCCATACGCCTGTTTAACGCTTCCCCGCCGCACCGCGCTATTCTCAACCGGCGCGACTTCGTTGAAACCGAGCGTTATCGCACGGGCGCTACATTTCTTGAAGTCAAAAAGACTTGAGTTGCCGAACTATTTGTCGTCGACGGAACAGCACTGCGCAGCATTCACGGCGCCGATTGAGCCGCGTAATGGATCAGCAGCAAGGTTTATTATCAGGCCCCGTTTATTCACTTCATTCTCAAGAGCACGCCTGAAGCCCAGAAGCCACCCCAGTACGTTGGTAAAGGTTATCTGTGAGAAGTCAGATGAAGACATCAACAGGAGTCGCCTCACGATACACCTGCAGTCCACCACAACACAGATCACCACCAAACACAAAAGCACTTTATTGCCGTAAGATGTCATTCAGCTTCCGATAAAATGACAGCAAAGTTAGGCTCAATGTTTTCGATTTGTTATTTCAACGCTATTGTGTTGTCACACATTTTATCATTTTTCTTTTTCGTTTTTGCTTGCTTGTCATTTATTCGAACACATTCTCTGGTCTGTTTTTATTCTCTATTTATGTTCAAACATTTAGTTTAGCATGTTCAACGCTATCTCACAAGCTACATCGTCTGTGTTCTTGACTTGGCCCTGTGCACTGAGCTTGACACTTCGTCCCGAGAGTTCAGACCTCTGGTGGTTCAGGACAGTCCAGTCCACACTGTCAGATGATCCGACAGGTCCAGAGGCCCAGACTCGATAGTTCGACAGGCCTGCTTAATGCCCCTGAGCTGGTATTCTCACAGTGTCTGAGACAGGTGCGTACACGTTCAGGAGTCTGACCTTCATGGTCTATTATTCATCTGCACTGATTGTAATTAGTTATTTTGTTGACAAACGCCCATGAAAGAGAAGTGGCTTCGGGACTCATGTTCCAGATGACACGATCGGCATGAATAATAGTAAAATCTCTTTCTTCTTCACCTTTTCAAACTGCTTACGAAACAATGAGGCAGAACTGTTTTACGCTCAAGGTCGTTAAACACAGACCGAGTGCATGTAACTGGCGCAGGACCCGAGGCCCCACAAACACGTACGATCACACTGTCCCAGTGAACCGGTGAGACCGATGCCGCGAAAATTGCCGAGCTTCACGTCACACCGCAAGTGATATTGCGGTGAGTAGCCCGCATTGAGCACGGCGCCGTCATATTCGCATATTTCTTCGACTGCACCCAGTTTGCCAGAACGAAATTATGGTGAACTGAAGTTGGTTCCCCACCAGCGAACCCCATCAGTTCCCCGCGGGTCTCGCCCGATGAACAGCCCCTGTGGTGACATCAGCACTTTTCCATCAGAGGTCACATAATATAAGCATTTTCATACTTTTGAAACTCATAGCTATTTAACATCTTTCCAATATAAATCAACGTGAATGCTCGAGATCACCAAAGCTCACAGAGCTTATCCGCTGAACCACTGTAGTCCTGCATTATACTTACTGACAGAGCAAATATTTAGTTGGACAGCAGAAGTTACTGGGGTCGTCGAAAGAAAACACCAACAGGGCTCGCGAAATATCAGACAGGTTCGATAACAAATGTTTTTCGTCCTCCTCGACACACCAGATTAATAAGAATAAATGATGAATTATGAATCACGCGAACATTTCAGGTACCAGTACTTTGCTTAATACTGAGTAACGAAGCGATTTAATGCAGGAGTTTATTACCGATATTTTTACGACAGCCGGTACCGCACAGTGGCTCGACCTCCACAAGAGCATTACAGAGAAGCCCGCAGGTCGCGGCGACTGCGCAGACGCCGCAGCCGATCCGATGTCGCGACGATTGCCATTACGTTCATCACTGGAACTGGTGGAACTGGCCGGTGAACAGGTTCAGAATAACGCTGACGCGTGATGGCGCACAGCCGATGGCGCAGAGCGTCGGGCCCATGGCTTGAATGAACCCAGAATATTGCGACATGAGAGCAGCAAGACCAAGGCGAAGGCAACAGGTTGCCTGATACAGTGAGGACAGAATTAAGGTCCTGTTTATAATACGGCGGTTTTGTTTTAACGTTTGTAAAACCCATCGCTCACGAGAACAGCAAACACCTGATCACCGGATCTGCAAAACACTGAACCAGGTATGCGTCAGGCCAGATGGCGACAGCATCTTGATGAGCCCGCAGGACAAACACAAAGAGACTTTATATAGGCCGGACGAATTATCAAACACCACCGGTTTGAACTATTTTGAGTGTCGAAGCTTGAGTTGGTCGTCGCCATCCACTGCAATCGCAAAATATCTGGGAGGCGGCGATCCACTGAGAACAGCGCACACCACCATACCACCAACATTGCCCGCCAGCGCCACCGGCAGCAGCCGCGCCCAGCAGTTCGACAACCAGCGTCTTCACCGACAACCGCCAGAGCAAACAGGCCAGGCGAGTTGCGTGACGACAGTGTTTGCGCCACACCGATGACGTCCTGGCAGACCGAGGACAATCTGCGGTTTGGCGTTGAGACTGAGGCAGCTCGATGGATGGTCACCGCCGTCACCGGCAAAGACCCGATCCAGACCTACCCTGCGCCGATTTCACGTTAGCATTGCCATTTGCCGCGCGTCACATCACGGATTCACCGTCGTCAGCGTCTCGCAGTTTATCACAGAGTCGATTGGCACAGCACCGTGCCCTCAGCACGACGCTTCAACACACCAGAGTTTGAAACATGATGATGTCCTCCGCACGTTAACGCGAACAGCTGGCTCAGAGTTATCCGTACCATCTTGCGGGCGTGATGCGACATGGCGATGCTCACAGGTGTTCGTTGATGCCATCACGTTAGGTTGATGTCGCGTTAAGACAGCGGGGTTAACGTCAGAGACGCGATCGAGTCAGCAGAGTGAAATACCGAGTTCGTGACCGATAAACATCATCGCTGTCAGGGCTAGATCATCGCCAGCGCATGGCCGTTTCTGCCCGACACCGAGCCTCAACTGACACCACCGCACTGCGAGCGAACCAGCAAGTTGAGTTCATGTCTTCCACCCACGACGCCAGCATCACGTTGTTTTCGTTCAAATCCTTCAACATCGTATCTCTCAGTCGAAGCCCAGTGACCAGAGCCCAACATCAAACATGTCAGACGATTCCCCGGGGAAATGCGCACAATGAGCAATCCCGTTGGCGTATTCATTGCCTTCAGATTTTCAACGAAATACCGGTCAGCGTCCACCGTCAGGAGCCACAAAAGCCGCAGCATTAACACCGCCTGACAGCTGATCAGGCAGCGTTGTTCATCCTGCTCACTGACCCAACATCCATGCCTTACCTCGAGCCAGACCACTGTCATCATCGAGTCACATACCTCCTCCTCCTCACGCTTGATAACGTGATCTGTCCTCTGCAGGCAGATTGTTAAGCCTGTCACCACATCTCCTCCTCCTCTCTCCTCCCCTTCGCTGAGTTTCACCATGACAAAGAAAACATCAATATTGTCAATGACGTTACAGCATTCACGATGCCCTCGACGCACATAATCATTAACTCGTCTGGAATGGCGAGGGGTCAGTGAGGAGACGAGAGGGAGAAGAAGGAGAGGAGAAGAAAGAAGACAAGGAGAGGAGGAGGAAAGAGAGGACACAGAGGCCACATGAGGCAGAGGGAATGAGAACAGGAGAGGAGATGATAGCAGCGAAAGAGATGAGCATCAGAATGATGCACAGAACAGAGATGCTCATTTTATTCTCTCGTCACCCGAGTCGTACCCCGAGACTCATCGTTCCAGTTTTCAACACAAATAATCGCCTGTTTTCCCGTTAACGTAACACACGAACAGTGAAATGCAGCAGTGGCCGCAGGTCCGCCACATGTCAATTACAGCAACTGAGGCCGTGCGTGCAGCGAGGCGCGATTCTCGACGCACGCGCATGAGAATGCGGCGATGAAATCAACGTTTTACCGGCCCGAGCGGTTTGTTGTTACCCATTGTTCTATTGTTCATATTTTCCATTGACCGACACCAGCAGAAGCCACACCCACAGGCTTCCAGCACCAGACCATTAGTGTTCACCAAACATTTCATACCGTATTTGGCTTCCGTATTCTCACGAGTCACAAACATGACCACCCCAACCA
Organism: Lates japonicus; assembly: GCA_033238685.1. Taxonomy (NCBI): domain Eukaryota; kingdom Metazoa; phylum Chordata; class Actinopteri; family Centropomidae; genus Lates; species Lates japonicus. The sequence goes on along the minus strand of BRZM01001758.1, from coordinate 26,679 downwards.
CTTATGACCTTTCGCCTGGATCAGTGGCTGATATACTGGAGGACGATATGAAAGAGCTGGTCTGAGGTCAACGAAAAGATGTTCACGTGCACGATAATTTACGAAAGCAAGGCTCAACCGGGTCCATTTCCGCCTGAGGACGCTTCCACGGTTGCAGTTATGGGTCAACCCAGAAACAGCCATTTTGCAACCAACACCTTATTCACCTTTATCTTAACACCAGTTGGATTGAATCAGTTGACATCGGCAGAGGCAGGTTTCCCGGACAGATCACCGTCATTCACAGGCCGACACATCAACGCGACCGTGACCCGAGCTCAGATATCGTCAGACTTCCCGGACATATAAACAGAATGAATAACCGCATCATCTGCAGGCGGTACCAGATACCAGTTGCCCCGCATCCGCTTCGAAGGTTCCGACAGGCGACGTCAACGCTTAAACGTTCAACACGAATAAAAACAATCACATTTACGCTCAGATTTTCGCTTGTGCCGTCACCGAACAGAATGAACACAGGCGATGCCGACGAGGCCCGCAATGAGGACAAGACTTTGCGATTGCAGCATCGCACACACACCCACGATCGCCCGTCCAAAATCGTGAGCAAAATCCAGCAAACAGCAGCTAACGAGTCAGCCTTCCACGGCCTTGCTTCCATTGCGAACCGCCAGAACCGAGAGACAGGAGGCAATTGATCCAGAGCAGCGAATAACGAACCCGCACTGACTGATTCATCAGGTCGTCGGATTTCGCAGCAACTGGTTTTTGTGCCCAGAACAGGCAGACAGCTCGGCAACAGCCCACAAGCCACGTGGCCAGCCCATGCCCCTCAGTGAAGTGATCACAGACCCAACATTCTCACAGCCAGCGATCATTCGGCTCAACAGTTCGATTCACAACCCGAAGAGGAAAGAAAGCTGAGTGACCAAAATCTCACATGAGTGACCAGGCGAAAACTCCAGATCAGAAAAAGAAACTTGAACACGCCCGAGCGAACCCGTGAAACTCCCCACCTCCTCCCTGCCTCAGCGAGCAGCGCCACTCAGCCGCCAGCTGCCGAAACCAGCACTTTCCCAGGCCTCGGAATATTTTTAAGCATCGTCACCCTCCGGTGCCAGCAGAGTGAGCCAGAGGCTTCTGAAAACGCAGCCTTGCGCGATTAGCTCGCGATGCGTGCAGCCCCGTTCACGATCTGCGTTAACGCGAACTGCGCAGTCTCGAGCACCGGAGCCGCCAGTGCTCGAGCGTCCGCGCCCGCCTGATTGTCGTTTGCAGAAAAAACAAAACCAACACGCAGCGAAGCGACCAGAGGGCAGCCATTGCCGCGCGATTGCAGAGAAGAAGAACAGTTCGTAAATGACACGCTGAACACACCACTGCCCACCAGCGCGAGTGACGATGGCGCTGAGCACGATGTTATATGAACAGGAAGACACAGTAAACATTCACGGTTGCCGCTGTTTGTTTTATTATAAAGGATTTTTACCGTGGACGAGGCATGAAATGATGAGGCAGGCGTCAGGTTAGGAGGAGGAGACTGCTGGCGGTTGTTCAGCTGGCTGGCTGCCAGCAGCGGCGCTGAGCGATTGGCGCAGGCGTGATGCAGCTGGCCTCACCACACACACCCACAGAGTAGCGGGGTGAGACAGGAAAAACCAGGGCCGTGGTCAAACAGACAATTCCTTTCTCAACCAATTTGTTCTACGGAAAACGCCGAGGTTCGGCGAAGCGAGAATATATCCGCGAGGCGAGCATATTCGGATCGCACTTACTTTTTAAATCAGCAGGTTACTGGCGGAACATGAAGGTCACAATCAATAACGGCGGTCTCTTTGAAATTACATATCTGGTAGAGATTACGTTGACATGACCATAATAAATGTTCGCTCATGATGCGATCGATTCGAAGAGGAGAACGATACTTATTTGAGCTCAGTTAACGTAGCGCTTCCATAAGTTTTCGATTAACACAAACAAAATAGAGCTGTTGTCGATGTGACGGACTTTCGCAGCAGGCGATGGCGCATCACGAACGCCGTTGCGGCGATTATGCTGGTCACCTTCCCTTTTGGCGAGGCTATGTCTCCAGATAGCACTGACGCTCTTCTCAACATTAGAGAACACTTGACTCAGCGAAGCAGTATTTTATTATCACCAGGCGCGACACCGAATGATCAGTCACATGTTCGAGACGGTTTCCTGACCACAGATCATCCAGTTGAACCGCATTATTAAACTTTTAATGGTTTCGCTACCGTTTCGTCGATATGCAGCATTTTACGATAAAGCCTCAACCGATACCCAAATGGATATGTGATTACCTCAATTCGACCGATCTTGCGCTCTCATATCGTGTGAAATTGGTGAAAACAGGTGATCGAAACGCCGCGAGACCCGAATGAGGAATGGCTCTCTCGATCACCCATCGAGGTAACTGGCGGGTGTCAGCAACTGCGGCAGTTCACGCCAGGCTGATGCCTGCGACAGATTATCCGTTAACGCACACCGCCAGCAGCAGGTTTCAGCCCAGGCTGCCGACGAAAAACAAGAACAAGATATTATCAGAAAGTGACATTGCAGGATGCACACTTCGTTAATGTTACAGACGTCACGTTCGCTGTGAATTTCGTTAGTTCTGCACGCCGACAGTAGCGTTGTGTTTGTTTCGTTTGGTGCCACAGCGATCACATGAAAGAGCGTTTGTGTCGGAACGTCGACCAAACGCGACAGAACACAACGCACACACGCGAATTGTCAGGTGCGCGAACGCGTGAGGTGACGCCGGCAGTGTGTTTCGATTCAGCGTTTCGCGAAAACGCTGACGGAAAGAGAGAGGTGATAACGGTGTCTGACTTTGATCAGTTGTTAATCAAGAAGGTGTTAGAAATAATTTGATAACCTCTACGACCGAATATTTCGCCTCGTCTTCATGTCGGCGTTTCAGAGTAGCGTTCGTAGCCATTACTTGCCGGCTGAGTTGCATTAGCCCACTTGTTGCCCCTCGTCCTGATACCAGACATTATTTTACGGATATTCGCCTTGTTATATTTCCGACAACAGCCTGTTTGGTAGTGAATCATAGAGGAAGAGCCTCACTGGATTACTGGTGATATTGAAGAAAAGTTAAACAATGAGCCTTGAAACACAAGATTTTTTGCGATGCTGATGACGGACATCAGAGATAATGATATCCTTAGGCATGACATTTTTCAGGTTATCAGCGGCAGGTACAGCGATAGTTCAAAATAATCAGTTATTCAATGTCCGTTCGCACACGGCAGAAATACCAGACCGATATTACCTGGCCCTTTCTTCTCTGAACATAACATTTCATCAAGCACCGGTTATACGATTCATCATTAAAGTCCGCTTGATGCGGGAGACAGATATAACACAGAGATGTTTGAATTCATGAGCCAGATAATATTCGACAGTTTTCGAGAATAAACACGGCGTAGATCGAGCTGCAAACCGCCAACCCATGAAATCACCCAGTCCCCGATACACTACATTACCGGCTTGACCGTTCGATCACCAGGTTTTATCAGGCGCGTTACTTAGCATCATCAGGCCATCGACAATACCATTCACCACCACCAGCCACCACACAGTTTTCTTTTCCGACACCAGGCACGTCGACATAGGAGCTCATTGACGCACGATGTAACAGAGCAGACCGTTTGAGGCAGGTGAGCTGTGCTGGCTTTAGAACTATTTTTTAACCTATTTTGATACAGGCTCTTATCCGAGGTCCAGAAGCAGGGCGGCTTAATTTTATAGCCGCACTATAATAGTTAGGGCCCCGTCAGATGGCCTCACCCCGAGAATTAACGACGTAATCACAGCAGAGCATCCGTTTAACAACAATCGCCTTGCCGAACGGCCGAAAATATCGGAAAATGAATCTTGACACCACGCACGGTCTACGCATTGCCCATCCACTAACAGCCAGTCAGGATACTCAAACAACAGCAGCCCCATCATCACTCGACAAACAGCAATCTGTTGCGACAAGCGCATCGCCAGTCAACCAGACCTCCTGACGATAGCGCGCCCACAGACTGACATATCGCCCGAACCAGCGGTTCGAAACTACAGATGGAATGGACGTGATCCGGATTCTGGGTCTGTGATGTCCGATCTTGCGTTATCAATCACACCCTGAGACTTGCCGCGCCGTTAACGCCACGCATCTCTTCAGCATATCCGCCAGATTGCTCATAAACATGTCCACGTCGCGTTTAGCCGCATGAAAAGCACTTGATCAGCCGGGTTCTGCGCGCAGCAGTGAATGTTGCGATTGACGAGAACCTGCTGACTGTTCGACTGACCACCGCGAGGTCCCTCTTCATGCCGATCTCAAGAGTCCGCCCATCAGCAGCAAAGGATCAATATAAAGAGATGAACACGTCCCCTTCACTGGCATACTTGCAGATAGCCATATTGACGGGATGATGCATCAGTCTTGCACCGATCACCAGGTTACGAACAGTTTAAACGCAGAAAGCAACGTCAATCAACGCTCATCAAACATGACTACGACAGAAACACGTCTTTGCCGCCACGAAACTCCGGTTACCACCACCGCAGGCCGACACGCGGCCTGCCGCATTTATTCTTCTCTTGTTATTCCTTCCGCGCAACCGGGCATTGTCCCGCTTGCGTGTGGCCAGTGCATTGTTCCCCAGCTCAGCTGGTACGACCGAGGCGACCAGGCGCATTCTGATCGTCGATTGGCGCCGATTCCACCATCAGGCGTTGGCCGAGTGACACCCGTTGTGATGCAGACGTACTCATGACGACATCAGAGATAACAGTCGATGAATGTCACAGCCCTCATAGTCGCTCTGTGCAAGCACCAAAACAAATTATTCCACCGAAGATCACCCCGCCGTTACCAGGTTTCATTACATTCTGCACTTGAAACAGTTCAGTCACGAAAAAATTTACGGCTGTTACGACGGTGAACCGACCAACATAACCAACCGCCATTGCCAGCTCATCGTTGCGATAACAGCCGATAACAACACTTCATTTCATGTTGCCCGCGTAGCAACATGTCTGCCGGATTGTAACTGAACTGTCCCATGCACCACGATGCGTAGCAGCAGTCACATCTTCAATATGTCAGGAGTTGCAGGCTGATTCTTCGCTAGCCTGATCAGTTGCGCCCAGACTAGAACTCCGAAGCCTGACCGAAAGGTTGAACGCACTATTGACCGGATTAATTTGCAGACAGCTTATTTTTACCGCCGACGGCTGATTATCCGGATACATCGGCAGCAGGCAATATCCGCCTTTCACTCAGTATTTTGCCCTCAACATCAGGTCTTATTTTGGTTTTGTCACGGTTCACAAGGTAACGGCATAAACAGCAGCCCATGAATGAACGACCGTTGCTTCTACGCAGACATCGACGAATAACGCCGATCACTTATCGTCGAGGTTTTTGTCAGCAAAATGAGGCAATGACATGAGCCGTGACGAACCGAAGGGTGTTGATGACCGAACAGCGACGAGGCGACAGAAAGAGTTAACAGGCGCAAAGAAAAGAGCGAAGATGCAGCGAATGATACGCAGTCATTATTGCCAAACATTTGGCATTACCTGAGCAGTACATCAAATGAACGATTCTTTACCGTTGGCCCGGAATCTCACGTGTTTGCAGCAACCCATAAACCAGCCAGAGTGCCGACCACTGCCTCCTCCCGACACATTATTTGACCATTTCTCCTGACTCAGCCTGAACACCATTTCAGCAAAGCCGGTAAATCATCTCTCGGATTCAATCACAGCACATGAGACCAGAGAGTATGAGAATACGTCGATGCCTGGGAAATAAATAGAAACAGAGATGGTGGCAGAATTAATATAGTTGTTGATATGATAAGAAGAAAGAGCTGAACGGAGATGGAGATAACGAGAGAATGAGCGGAGAAGTTTTCTTGTTTTGAATTTCAGCGGATCAGCCAGGTGCTGGTCTTGCTGCTGGGACCAGCTCGGCCCACAGAGACAAAACCCGCCTCATCAGGTCCAACCGCAAGACCAGCCTCTCACCTGATGGATCAGGAGAAACAAAACAAAAGGAAACTTTCTCCCATCTTCATTCTCTCCCGCTTATCTCCCATCTTCCAGTTCAGCCAACAACAACATCAGATAACAACAGCTTTATGTTGGTTCCACACCATGGACTTTTTATTATATTTTCCGTTACATGGTTAAATACTGTATTCTACATCCCAAGTCTTCATATGTGTGGACTTGATCAGAGGATGATTTTACAATGTTGGGGATTTAATGCCTTGTTTGATAACAGAGTCAGAGGAGAAGGATCCGTGATAAACATGTCAGGAGGATGCAGAATCGCCTGAAACCGGTTTCATCGGGTTTAAAAGCTGCAGTCTACAAGAAGAAACAAACCTGGACTCTGCTTTCACTGAAGCTTGTCTGGGGCTATTTCAGGCTTTGACAGAGTAGTCCTATCGATTTTGATTATACCACTATACCAATAATTGTACAATATTATTTTACAAACAACTATTTGATCAAAAGGTCATTCTTTCTCATTGTACCTTTGCTGTCTCGCACTTGTTCTTTCTTTTCTACTACCCATCTCCCACCAGAAAGTTTTCAAAGTCCGTCAACACCCCTCTGTGTTTCATCATCCACACCATTTCAACTTAATTGCTTGGACAACAAAACCCTGACAGGTAAAGGAATGACATTGATACAATCAAGGTCCTAGGAACCCTGAGTCGTTTATCTATCTGATGTTAATTATATTATTTATTTATCTTTTAGATCTAGCGATAAAATAAATAAAGACCTATAATGTTGAAACAAATAATATAACGAATGCCCATATTGATGTATCCAGGATAATCAGCCGTTGCAGTAAAATGTATTCCCACGATAATGGGAGAGTTAATCAGTCTAATGGCAAGGCTCTAGTTGTACTGAGTCAGAATTTTATCTAGTCTGAATCTTCAAATTGGGAAGTCAAATTAAACTTGGAAAGTCAGAAATACCACCAACCCCTGATATAAGAATTAAAGATGGCTGCTACCGATCAGTAGCAGGAATACATAGGACAGTTCAGTTTTATCCATGAATATGTTGTCTGTAGAATGTAAATAATTGAAAAAGGTTATCAACCGTTATCACTTGCACAGTATTAGAGGAAAAAAGTAATATTATTGATATATGGAACTAAACACAGTCATGGTTAACATTAAATTTTTTTTTTCTTCTAACAGCAACTGAAACCAGTTTTAAGAACGTCGCATGTATATTAAACCTAATAAATAAATCATGTGACTTTCAGAGCAGGATTATTGATGTTTTGGCACCAAGAAAGAGCAAGGTGAGATTTATTATCTCGATGTCCATGACATCCTGACAATGAACTTGAGGATCATCTGTCTCAATCTTCTGATGTAAAATAATCCATATAATCAGAAAATCAGAGTCACTTATCCACTTAGTCTAGAAACTGTTGGAGTCATTACTAACTGAAATGACAAAGACAAAACTAACACTGTAACCTATACACAAAGCTGTAGGACTAGTAATGTAATTAAATTGTAGGAAGAGGAATAATAAGAAGAAGAATAAATAGGATTATAACGTGTCTTCTGTGAGTCGAACTCTGAGTTTCTGCATGAAAACAATAAAGACAATGTTTCGCCCAAGAGCTGCGTTTATGATGAGCTGTTGATCATTACTTGCTTTTCCAGTTTAGACCTCACCTGACCTCATGTATCTTCACCGCAGTCTTATGATCTGATTGCAAGGACTGATGCATCATCCAACACACCCAATACCAGATCCACCATAAACCCAAGTATGTGTGTTGTAGAAGAGGGAAAAAATATCCCTTTATATTAACTTTTATCATTGATGAAAGGACCTGTTGTGAATTAGCATGGAAGAGTTCTCAGAATCACTACACACACCATAGATGATCTGATAATAACGAACTGAGTTCTTTGCAAATACTTTAGATTCACTACTGCACAGAGCTACCACAGTGTCCTAGAAATTATTTTCCATGCAACTAAACTCAAAATAGTAGATATGTTTTATAGGAAACTTAACTTCATTGACTCATGTCTTTTAAAGAATTACTTAGCATTTATTAACAGCAGCAAAGTTCCAGGAGTTGCTGTGGTGGTTGGAGGATGTACAAAGATCAGACCGCTGGGATCAGAGTCCATTCACGTCCAGAGTTCCATCTAGGTTCAGACTAAAGTCTTTGTCTGAAAAGATGGTGGCCTATGTAAACATACAGGTGTCTGAACTTTTCCAGTGACAAGCCACTGTGTCGTCACATCTGATAAGTCCGAGATCAGAACAAGAATGAGAAACCACCAGCAGTGAGGAACATCTTAGTGTCTACTACATTAATGCAGCCCAACAAGCTAGGGCCGCTAGCAGTGCCAATTTGTAAACCAGGGAGGTCCTGATCATAGAGAGGGTGCTGTCTAGTGGGTCAGGCTAGCTATTAGCAGTACTAAAACTTATCACAACAGGTTGCTTTCTACTATCTGTAAAATTAACTATTTTAATAGAAGATGGATGAGGCTATTTTGTTTGATATCTAACTAGCTATTAGTAGAATAGAGTTAAAGGCATGAATGCATGGAACAGGAATTGTCAAGATTTAATATTTTTCCAATATTTTATCATTTGTTCAACCAAAGACGATTCATTGTTCAGAGGTTATGACTGTGATTCACATGCATTGAAAAATTTCCAGAATTTAGAAATACATCTGAAACTCAAATTTTCTAACTAACTATAACAGAAATATGCAAATTAAACTGACTTACTTATGCTTCTGGACCCCAGTTAAATTTTTACGTGTCTAGGAATGCTGATTTAAAATATGATTTCAAAGCCCAGCACAGCCTACACACCCAAACTGAGAGTGGTCTCGTTTTATTTACATCATGTACATCAATAAGGCTCTATCTTGTCAGCTGATTATATAGTGTCGAAAAGAAACTATGTGGTGGCTTGCAAGTGAATAAGATGATATTATCGCAAAGCTACTGATGATGCCAGTAACACAACACTTCTGATAAAAACCTAAGGATGAGAATATATCGGAAACTTTTACCAGTGTAAAAATATAGTATCAGTTTGGGCTTGATTTTCCACAGAGTTTATATTCTGATCCTCATAATAATGTTTTATTCAGAAAGTTCCACTTTATCCAGATGACACTGTCTGCTTATGATCCACATCTCGTGTTTATATAATAATGCTCACATCAGAGCCGGATATTAAAATCAAGACCCAGCTGTGATGAGAGATATATAATATAATATTTGTTCTTGATGAAATACGGCGTTTCAAGAGAAGATTTAGGAGCTATTATCATTCAATTATATTATTATCACCATGTAGACGGACAGATGGACATTGTTGAGTTTATTTTTACCTAACCATCCTTAACCTATTAAAAATCTGTCGTCATAGCATTTAAAACCATCATGTTTTCAGGATATTTATCTCTGATGTCCACAAGAACACATCCTGCTAAGAAATCAGGGCTGCAGAACTTCTCATCCAGAACTTCCTACTTTTAACTTTTCAATATCACAGTAACTATGGAGAACTGTCTATGTCTATGGAGTTCAATAAACAGGAGCTGCTTTACATTATGGGAATGTAGCTTAGAGTGTGATTCCTGATATATAAAACAAAGAATGTTTTGGGAATCCAACCTCAGATCGTCTGAAGGGTGAGGCATTTAAAGAACCCAATGGACAATCATTTGAGGAAACACAACTTATCGAAAATAGACATGAAGAGACTGAGGCTGGAAAAGGATGAATTAAATAGGAGGTCGAAGAATTAATTTAACACAGCTGTAGACGTTACCAAAGTTGTTTTAAAAGATTTATCACCCACTTCTTCTGTCCAGGCACACATATGCAGGTTACTTCTGGAAACCAACCAAAGAACACACTGTGTAACTGAGGCCACACCCACATGTCGCACACACAACAAATTCACACCTGCAGCCGACCTCTGAAGCCATTATGTTGAGAGGTGTGTGTGTGGACACTGGTGCCAGACGCTCAGCTCATTGGGTCCGTGGTCCTCTGACTGAGATACCAGACTGGGGCCTGTTGACACCTGATGCAGCCCCACACTAGAGAGATGCCTGGCTCAAGTAATACTAAAGGCAGAGTAAAATAGCTGAAACATTCACAGAAGATAAATTATTTTTAATTTGGTCTGTTGTAAGATTTAATCACATTCTGTCCAAGTGGTTTTGATCATTGATTGATGATTGATTTATTTCCATTTTTCCAAAAACAGTTCTGCTCATGAATGCAGCTATAAACACAAACAGAACAAACTACAAACAGCTGCACAAATGAAACATGAAAAGAGCAATAGACAATGATTAAACACATGGAGACCTAACTGGGAATTCACAGCAGACATGAGGCGTCTGTGGCATTTAACTGAAGTGTACATCTATACAGAAAATGAAAATAAAACACGAGTGAAGTCTTGTTTCCTTGTTTTTTTGGATATGGGCTCTCTATACTGCGTCTATGGCAGCCTGGAGGGGCTGAAAACCTGCTGCTGACTTGTTGTGCTGATGCTGGATGGTGTTAATCTGTCACAGAGCATCAACACAACATGTTCTGCTGCAGCTACTGTATGAGGTTACTGACACCTCAGATGTGGTTTGAACTGAAGCCAGCGGTTCTCAGAGTTTTACCTCGATGGGACGATCAGAGGCTTCATTCCTGTTCAGGTCTGCAGCGACAGATCACATATTTTTTTTCACTGAGGTTTTTTTTTTCACACATTATAGGAGGAAAAGCACAGGTCTGATTAGATTAAAGATGTCCTATATCCATTTAGGTGTCCCAGTTCCAGGGCTTTATCATGTAAATGCTGCATGTCTGACTGAGACACTGAAATGGCAAAGAACCATTAAAAAGTTTAATAATGCTGGATTTACTACAACTGGATATTGATCTGTAAGATCAGGAAACAAACATGTTGTCTGTGAACATGTGACTGATCCATTCAGTATCAACGCACTTGCAATTTGCCAAATACCAGCCAAAATACCTTCCAGCTGCTTTACTCACTTGAGTCAAAATTTGTTCTCTAAATGTTAAGGAAAAGAGCGTCAGTGCTTCCTATCTTATCTATAGCAGAGGAGACACTAGACCTTCCTTTACCAAAGGAAAGGAGAGAGTGACATCGCATAAGTCCTTGCAGCAGCAGCGTTTAAATTGATGCACCATCGTAGTTTCACTGCAGAAAGTCCACGTACATGTAGACAACAGCTCCTGTTTTATGTTTGTGATACAATCAGAAACTTATGGAAATCCTTCCTGATTGGCTGAGCTCCAAATCTTTAAGTATAGATTTCTCCTCTTTCAGATCCAGTCAGAAGTCATCATGAAGAACAGACTGATTTAATTTATAATTATCATCATCAACACAACTAAATACTCTACAAAGATATGTGGTTTCAAGGACAACAAACCTTATTGAGTTGTAGCCTACAGCCTACATGTCTTCCATGGCTTATAAAAAGTAAAGCTGGTTTAAAAAAAAGTGTAAGTGCAGTCAGATGCTCTCTTTTCCTCCTTTCCTCCTTAGTCCTTAGAAATTCTCCTTCCTTGACCTCATGGCGTTTTCCATCAGGGTCGAGGTGGTTAGGAAAGGAGATTTTTTTTGTCTGTTTGACCACAGCCCTGGTTTTCCTCATGTCTCCACCCCCCTTCTCTGTGGGTGTGTCTGTGTGTTGAGGGCGTGGCCAGCTCATCAGGTATCTGACTCATCTCCACACCTGCACCTCATCTGCCAATCAGCTCCAGCACAAAAACCCTGGCTGCTCAGCACAACCCCAGCCAGATCAGCAGCTGGACCTCTGTTCACCTACAACCACCAGCCAGTCTCCATCATTCCTCCTCCTGTCCTGGCCTTCGTCACCCCTCATCATTTCCCTTATTCCATCACCTCGTCCATTAAAATCCTTTACCATGTCACAACCCAGCCACTGTGTCTGTGTCTCGGTTCTGAACTAAAACCAAGCAACTGACAACTTGACTTAAAAATGAATGTTTTACTTTCTTGTGTTCTTCCTGTTTCATATGACATGTTAATGACGCTGCCATCTACTACGTGTCCTCCTTCCTTTTTTTATGATCTTACACCGTGATGTTAAACGTTTGAGTTTATTCACCCTGATCGTTTTCAGGTCAGTGGTAGAAAAGAAAGTGTGTGTGTGTCATGTTCATACAGCGATGCATTCATTAGCAGTCTGATGTGACATGTCAGTGACTTTTACAGACTGTTCTCCTTCTTCTTCTCTTCCTGTCACGCAGCCAGTACAAACACCCTCTGAATTAACTTCCTTCACATTATTTAGTTTTGTTTTTTCTGCACCAAACAATAATCAGAGCATGGGCACGGGTCCAGCTCTGAGCTTTTCTTGGCTCCAGTGCTCAGACTGCACAGTTCACGTTAACACACACGTCCCACGTGGACGGGAACTTTACACACATATCTTGAAAACTAATCCTTTAAGGCTGCGTTTTCCCAGAAGCCTCCTGAAAATAATTCCTCCTCTGCTGCTCGGGAGGTGAACGGTGCCCAAAAATGCTTCAGGGAAACCTGGGAAAGTTGCTTTTTTGGATTTCAGCCGCTGTCATCATCTGAGCTGAGAGTGCAGCGCTGCTCAGCAGAGAGACGAGGAGGAGAGAGTCTGAAAGTTTCACAGGTTCAACTCTGTCACGAAGAGGAGAGCGTGAGGCAGAACTTTTCTTTTTCCCAGTCTGGAGAGTTTTCACCCTGAAGTCACTCATGTAAAGTTTTTAAATTCACCTCCGCTTTTCTCCCACACTGTAACTTCAGGTTGTAAAAGTCAGACACTTGACTTTGAGCCAGATACAAAACCGTGAAACTCGCACAAACACAATGTGAGTGTTCAAACCGTCTGTCGTCACTTCACTGAGGGAGCATGACGATGTAAAGCCAATGAAACAGCCACATGTTGAAGTGCCCCCGAGCAAGACATTTGTACGAGCAGATTCAGTCTACACTTTGTTTACAGGCACAAAGAAACCAGATTACTGCAGAAATCCGACTGACACAGTGAATCAGAGAATCAGTGCAGGTTTCTGTTTATATTCAGCTGCTCTGGGATCAGATTTACCTCCTGTCTCTGGTTCTGTGGCGAGATTCCTCACAATGTGTCTAAACTTTAAAAATATTCTTTCCTTCATCTGGGAAAACTGACTCATTAAGCTGCTATTTCACTTTCAGTTTTACTCTGATTTTTGGACACAGACGTGTCATTATGTGTCTGCAGTGATGGTCTCTGTCTGAAATCTTTATCCTCATTACAAACACATCACATCTTCTCATCAGCATCACATATATGTTTCATTCCCCTGCACAGGCCTATTTCAGTGACAACATTTTAAAGCAAGGCTGCAAAATCTGAGCATAAAATGTGGTGTTTTTATTTCATGTTGAACATTTAGGCGCATTTGACACCAGCATCTCTGTCCAGACCTTCAAAGAAAGCTGGATCTGGGGCACAGCTGATTATCTGGTACCACCTACAGATGATACAGTTATTCATTCTATTTTATATATCCAGGAAGGTCTGACTGATATACAAGAGCTCTTCTTTTAGGGAGTCCTGGTCACGGTTAGTCTCTGTGTCAGCCCTGTGATAGATGATGATAGGTGATCTGTCCAGGGTGTACCTGCCTCTCACCCGATGTCAGCTGAGGACATTCAGAAGAATCAGACTAGCAGGTTGGTATTAAGGATAAAAAGGTGGAGATAAAGGTGGTAGTTTACCTAAAAATGTGTATTTTCCTCTGGAACAGTTTTCTTTCTGGCTTTAAATGGAAAGCATTCTATAAAATGGAAATAAGGACCCAGTTTAGGCCTTAGCTTTTTCAATAAATTATCATTATGCACATTAAAAGACATCTTTTCATTGAGCCATAGCCTCAGACTGCCAACTCTTTCCATATACGTCTCCTCCAGAGTGAAGACTGCAGGATCAGCTACTCCTGATTGAGAGCGAGAGAAGGTCATAAATTTAGTTTGAATTAATTCATGTTTAACTGATGACTCATTATTGAATACAGGAAGTAAGTCACAGTATGAAATGTTTGAGTGACACTTAATAGTCTGTGATTAACGGAGTAACCTGCTGATTAATGACTGGCTTTCTACTGGTGTCAATTCAATGGAAGAAAATAAGACAATAGAACAATAGAGTAACAACAAACCAGCTCAGACCTGATTCAGTTAAAACAATAAATTAGTTTCATCACTAACATTCCTCACATACTGCTGACCAAACATCAGGGAATCAAACGCACCCTCCTCTCAACACACACACACACACACACACACACACACACACACACAGCCTGGAGACATATGAAGTGTTGACATCTTGTAGCAGCAGGACACACTGCAGCTGTTTTCTTACACATTTTCACTTTGTTAAATTGTGTTACGTTTAATGTCTGTGGGAAAAACAAACTTTCAGTTAATGCTGACGTGTTTGGGAAAACTGGAACAATGAGAGTCTCGCACTCAGGGTTTGTTTCCAGGTGACAGAGAGGAATAAAAAAAGATGACATCTCTGATTCTATTGCATCAATTCTGATTATCTCATCTCCTCTCTTGTTTTCTTTTCTCTCCTTTTTTTTCCTTTCCTGTCTTTGTCTCCTCTCCTTGTTTCTCTCCTCATTCCCTCTCCTTTCCTTGTGGCCTCTCCTTGTCCTCTTTCTTTTTTCCTCTCCTCTCCTTGTCTTCTTTCTTTGTCTCCTCTCCTTGTTCTTTCTCCCCTCCTCGTCCTCCCTCCTTTGTCCCCTCTCCTCTCCTTGTTTCCAGTTGCGTTGTGTGGTTTGTGGTAGCACTAAAATGAGGACGCCCCATTAAGAGATTTTCTGCTTGTCAGTGCTGTGTGTGTGTGAGTGTTTTTTTTTTTTTTTTTTTGCATGTTCATGAAGGCCAAACTCCAGCAAAGAGGAGGAGGAGGAGGAAGAGGAGGAGGAGGAGGTGCGAGAATTTATTGCAGAGCTTAACTCTTATCTGCCTACAGAGGGAGGACACAAAGTCCACATTATATAAACGTCCCAGAGGAGAGAGAGAGAGAGAGTATGTGTGTGTGTGTGTGTGTGTGTGGATTGTTTCCTAAAACTTCAAAATAAAAGTATGAATGTTGGTCTGATGAGCAGGATGAGCAACACTGCCTGATCAGTTAATATCAAAATATTGATTAATGCAGCTTTAATTGACTCCTAATGTGTGTGTGTGACACTGAACCGAGTATTTTTCATTTAAAATCTGTAAAACCAATGAGCCATACACTGTACAGAGTTGCATCATTTTATACACATTTCCCCCAGAATTCATCCTGACATGTTTGGTATATTTGGAAACTCTGAGATCTCCACTAGAATTTCAACTAAAGTTCTGATGGTTTGAAGAAGAAGTTTAGACAAAAACAACGTGAGTGTGTTAGCAGAGCGTCAATGGGTGGAGGAGACAGCAGACTCAACCCCACTAAGACTTAACTCTGGTCTGATGGTGTGTGACAGTTGGGGTCAGTGTGTCAGACAGAGGCAGCAGCAGCAGCAGCAGTGATGATGATGAATCTAGCCTGACAGCGGTGATGAACATCAGTCATCATCCAACCACGAGGCTCTGGTGTTTCCTCTCCTGTGACTCTCAGTCACGTCCCTGCTGACTCCAACACTCATGGCTAAATTTAACCCCCGCTGCTGTCACCCAGCGCCGGCCGCCAGCCTGGCGTGGTGTGGCATGGCAGGAACCACCTGTATGACATCACCACGCTGTCATCACCACAAGATGGAAACACAGCAGACTCACTTCTCTGAAACCAAACTGTTCACATTGCTGTCACAGAGGGGACATCATCATGTTTAAACTCTGAGTGTGTTGAAGCGTCCTGCTGAGGTCATGTGACACGTTTAACCACAGTGTCTCTGCTTCCTGTCCAGCTCTGTCTGTGTCTCTGTCTGTGTGTCCTGTCACTGATAAAACTCACAGACACTGACTGACTCAGTGAGATCTCTACATGTGTAACGACACACTGTGCATGCTTAAATATATATTAAAAATCAACACAGAAACAGGTAAAGTCTGGATCAGGTTGAGTCACTGCAGTGACCGGCAGGTGACCACATCCACACCATGTCAGCGAACTAGGAGGAAGATGGAAACTGCCTCAGTCTCAACATATAAACCACAGATTGTCCCTCCAGTCTTCACCAGGACGTCCATCAGTGTAGCACAAACACTATCATCCACCTCTTCCTTAAGCCCTGTTTATACAACAACAGTTTCTGCATAAAACAGAAAACCTTGGTTGTTGTGAACTGTACACCTGAACGACTTAGCACGGTTAGCGACTTAGCACGGTGAAGCTGTGAGCCCAGTGTTGTCAGGTTGTGGGTATAGGTGGGTGGTGTGTGTCCTCATGTCCTCAGATGGATCCACCCCCTCGCTCTTCCCCAGATGTTTTCTGATTGCAGAAAATTCAAGATGGCGACGGCCAACTTTCAAACTCGACACTTCAAAATAGCAGTTCCCAAACCAGTGGGTGACATCACAGTGGTTACGTCCATTTTTATATAAAGTCTGCTGTGTTTGTGCTGCAGACTCATCAAGTTACATCGCCATCTACTGGCCTGACATACTACTGGGTTTTCAATTGTTTTTGCAGATCAGTGTGATCAAAGATTGTTTTCGCAATGTTGTCGTGTGAACGTGGAACTTTTTAAAAACACATTAAAAAACAAAAAATTGCCATTGTTGTATAAACAGGACCTTAGTTTGTTCCTGTCCTCACTGCCTCAGAGCTAACCCTGTTACCTTCACCTTAGATCTTGCTGCTCCTCATGTCTGAAAGTCTTCTTCTACCATTCCTGTTTGATTCTTAAGCCATGAGCCCCGACACAGCTCTGCCTCATCAGCTGTACACCTGCCTCCACCGTCTCAGCAAGCCAGTCCCTACCCCTTCCTGGTTCGCTCGTGTCCAAAGAAACGTTATTCTGACCTGTTCACCGCTGGTTCCTGTAGTTCCAGTGATGAACATGAAACTCTCCTGCTCCAATCATCACAACATCGAGAGATCAACAGCTGTGTCAGTAAACATCTGCCTCTTCACGAAGTCAACCACGACTCCCACAATGCATTTCACAGAGCTTCACCTCCTGTAACCTGCTCTGCTAACAAAGAGTCAGACCTGTTACTGAAGTACAACAATGTAAAAATACTCCATTATTAATAAAACTCCTGCATTTAAAATCCTTCTCAAGTAAATTTACTCAAGTATTAAAAACAAAAGTACTTGTTTTACAGAATATGATTGCGTGATTCATAATTCATCATTTATTTCTTATTAATCCTGAGTCATTTAATGAGAGGACAGAAGAAAAAACACATTTCATTTATCAGACCTAATCTGATATTTATGAGCCTATTTAGTGTTTTCTTTAATGTAAAACCCCAGTAACTACTGCTGTCAAAACTAAAATATTTTGCTCTGAAATGTAGTGAAGTAGAGGTATAAAGTATTACAGGACTACATTAAGTTCTTGAGATGTTTTTCTCTTTAAACTCTGTAAACTTTGACATGAGTCTGAAACATTTCACGTTGATTTATATTGGAAAAGATGTTAAATACTTCTCAGAGTTTAAAGTGTAAATGCCTTGTTAAGCTGTAGGTTTCTTGACCTCTGATGTAAAAGTGGAGAAAAAGTGCTGAGTGTCCACCACAGTGTTTGTGAGAGCGGTCAGCAGAGACCCTTGGGGTTGTTCGGGGGGTTTACAGCTGAGTGAGGAATAACTTCAGTTCACCATAATTTCATTCTGTAAAACTGATCCCAGTCAGAGAAATGTACAGATATGACTAACATACAATATAATCACAGGCTTCTCCCACCACTATTGTCTCCCACTTACAGTGTAAACATTAAACTCAACACTGTTTCAACAACAACTCCGGTCCTCCCACAGACTCCACTGGGACTGAATGTGATCAGCTCTGTGTGTTTGGCTTGTTGGAGACCCCTCGTTATACTGTAAGTTACATACACTCAGTCTGTGTTTAACACAACCTTAAACATGTTAAACAACGTTCCTGCCTCCGATTGTTTCATGAAGAGGTCAAACTGTGAGATTTCACAAGAAAAGGTGAAAGAGAAAAGAGAAAGTTTTCTTATTCTGTCTCGTCTTGTTAATCATCTCTGGAACCCTCTGGGTCCAGATTAGAAACCACTTCTCTTTCAGGAGCCTTGGATATCAGTTCAGTTTCAGATCTGTGCCTCCAGTCCAAAACAACATCTGTTCAGTGGTTTGTGTCTAAACCTGAAAACCAAACTTTAAACAGCTGTAACCAATATTTTTCTGATGTGGACAAAAGGTGCATTTTGTTGTTTAACAGACCAGAAACCCTGTCAGACCACATTAGACTGAGAATCATTTGGATCCAGTTCAACCCGGGTCCCAGATTTCGACTTCGTTCAAACATTGGTCTAAACAAAATAACAATTACAGTGCAGTGCAAGATGAGAATAAATAATAAAGACCACCTGAGAGGTCTGGACTCTGGAGCACAGTATGCACACCTGTCTCAGACCACCTGAGAGGTCTGTACTCTAGAGGACAGTAAGCAGACCTGTCCCAGACCCTATCAGAGGTCTAAACTCTGGACCTGTCCCGGATCATCTGACAGGTGTGGACTCTGGACTGTCCTAGACCACAGAGGTCTGGACTCTGTAGGACAGGGGTGTCAAACTCAATTGCACAGGGGGCCAAAATTCAAAACACAGTTTAGGTCGCGGGCCGAACAGGATAAACATTTATTGAACATACTAAAACTAAATGTTTTTTGAACATAAATAGGAATAAAAACAGACAGGAATATTATTCCGGAATAAATAAACTTAAACTTAAACTTAAAAAACACCTGAAAAAATAAATAAAAATTGTGACAGTGCTTGTGCTTTAAGTAAACGTTAAAATAACAAATCAAAACATTTGAATTTCTTTGCTTTTATGTCATTTTATCAGAGCTGGATGCTTGGCATCTTTTTTTGGCAACAAGTTCTTTTATGTTTGGTGTGAGGTCCTGTGTTGTGGAGATTCTCAGGATGGACTGCAGGTGCTTATCAGTGAGACGACTCCTGTGTGCTGTTTTGTTAGTCTTCATCACTGAGAAGAGCTTCTCACACAGATATGTGCTACCAAACATGCACAAGGTTCGAGCCGCATGTAGACGGAGCTGGGGCATTGCTGCGGGAATGGAGTGAATAAACTGTGCGGGCCCTGCAGTGTCGTACTTTGCCTTTAGTGTCCCATTACACTGCAGCTCAATCAGCACCATCTGAATCTGCACAGGTGCAGTTTCCACGTCGACGGCAAATGGGTTGCGAAGCAACTCAAAATTCTTTTTTTGTGCTTCAAAGTCACCAAAGCGCCGTGCAGTGCGCTCAGTTTATCAGCAAAGTGCGCAGTTGATTGCGCACTTGATTAACGCGGGAAGCGTTCGGCAAGGCAACTGAAGCGCTGCATTATGGGATCTGTAGTTTATTGTGTTATCAGTGCTTCATATCGCCGGGCCACTAATGACAGTAATATAAAATGATCTCGCGGGCCGGATATAATTGCACGCCGGGCCGGATGTGGATGTTGAGTTTGACACATGTGCTGTGGGACAATAAGCAAACCTGTCCCAGAGTACCTGAGAGGTCTGGACTCAGAAAGTGAACCTGTCCTAGACCACCTGAGAGGTCTGGACACTGATCTGTCTCAGACCACCTGAGAGGTCTGGATTCAGAAAGTGAACCTGTCCCGCCCTCACCACAAATCTCACACCCAGCTCATGCTGGCATTTAAATTGATGAATTTGTTGTGATTGAACACAGTAAATAAGGAATATTTAAGTGGCAGATGATGGGTGGTCATAAACCCTGAGTTTTGGCTGACAGGTTGGTAATCGCTCTCATTAGACAGAACACTGCTCTGAGGTCAGACCACACCTTCTGCTCCTTCTCTCTTCCTCTCTTTAACTTCTCTATCCTTTGTTTCTGCAAACCCTCCTCCCCCATCCCTCCCTCCCTGCCTCACCCATCAGGCAAGTTCCTCTCCTCCCTCCCTCCGTCTCTCTCTCATTCTTTCACCTACGCAGGGTGTCTCTCGCCCGGTCTTGCGGGTTTGGCAGGGTGGGATGTTATTGTGCTCTGTGGTTTTGGAGGAACGAAGCGAATGAACCTCCAGCACGCTGAGTCATCAATCAACACAATCTGTCACCTAAATCATGGGACGAGTCATCATGGGGGGTGCACGGGTGTGTGTGTGTGTGTGTGTGTGTGTGTTGCTGTGGCCAAATGTCATCACAACAATCAGAGGAGGAAAAATAAAATCCTTCAGGGTGAGAACATTTTCTCCACTCCTCACTTCTTCTTTAAAGGTTGTTTATTTCAAGCCACTGCGCGTCAACTTCATCATTAAATGTCATTAATTTCTCCATTAAAATATCACAACTTCAAACAGTAGAGATGGTATCAGGAGCTTTTAATGGATCAGTGATTGATGTGAAGCTCCAGCGATAAAACAAATTTTTAGAATATAAGCTCATTTCTCAGAGGAAAAAAATCTGCCCTTATCCACAGTAGGAGTTGGAATAAAAAATCCAATTCCAGGTGGATGATTAAAAAAATAAAAGAAGAAATATGCTGGCACACTTGAGCTCCTCAGGGTGTTTTGATCCACAATAAACCCAAACCACTAAGTACTGCATCCACACGCCTGTGTTCAAGCTCGCATTAGACCACTAGGGGGGTAGCTGGCGTCGGCTAGAAATGGGGGAAAAAATTAACATTCTTCCCACAATCCCAAGGTCGGTGCAACCCCATCAACCCCGACATCAGAGCTCAACATGGCTGTTACTCACATCAATAGTTGTGAACACTCAGTTTCACATTAAGTCAGTCATACACATAGTACTGTTCAGTTTTTATCTGTGGACATGTTGCTACGCTGTTTGAGCAAAATACCATGTAGAGCATTGTTATCAACTGGTATTACTGACAGTAGCTAGTCTGTTCATGGCTTAATGTTACGTTTTTTCATAGAGTTAAATTTGAACGGCTTTTTAAAAACATTCTTTAGTGTTTGCATCAAAATCTAATGTTAACAACTGAGGTGTTCTTTAGGTGGAGTGCATTTGTCTTGAAGTTGTCTGTACTCTGAAAGAGCAACTAAGGCTCTGCAAGAAACATGTTTTTCCAACTTCTCAACTCGACTTGGAGGTGATGTCACTCCCAGTTCCAACCTCCGATTTAAATGGAACAAAGCCAGAGTGGAGGAGGTCGGGGTGGATGGACGGCCTGACAAAACACAGAGCTGCATTTCAAATCAGATATTTCAGTTAGCACACTATGTAGTAACTGAAGTTATGTTATGTAGTACACTGTGTACACAGTACACTCACTGGTGTAGTGTATAAATTTTCGAGTTGTTGTCTCAAATCAAATATAACTGTTGTATATTTTCCAGAAATAATGATTGCAACGTGTGACCACATTTTTACACCAGTAAAAATATCCTCTGGCTGCTTTTTACTCACTTGACTTAAAAATGAAAGTTTAACTTTCTTGTGTTCCCCGTTTCATGCAACATGTACATTACAACATACTAACGACATGCCCTCCTTCCTCCGGCCGCCATTTTTACAAGTTTGAAAATGTGTTGGTCCCTCCCCTTCTGCTACGTAGCCAAGATGGCGACCGTTGAGGGTGAGAAGTGTCTGGCTGTGTTCGAAACCGCATACTAACGTACTGCCTACTACATACTCAAACAGTATATACTGTATACTGCTTACTAAATGAGTGTTTAAGTAGGTGGCCGTTCACACTGAAGCATACTACCAGTCTCCCAGAATGCATTTCACACCACCGGCGGCAACAGCGACAACTGGCGGCGATTTAAAGCAAAGATTTTTCACGTTTATTGATCGTTTTTCTGTCCTTTTAGTACATTGATTTTTTTTTTTTTAGGCGACAATATTGCCATGTAGATTTTTAATTTGTACTTAGTTTGTGTTATAAACACCTGTTTATAAATCTGCTCCGAAGTTTTCGGAGATTTGGGGAGAGCCGCTGGCCGGCCTGCCTTGTTTACCGCCGTTATCCTGGGTCCGAGGCTTCAGTTATGCCTCTTTCCAGCCAACTGCTGTCACTCACAGCAGGGAGACGACGGAGGCGATCGTCTCGTCGTCTGCGGTATATTATCCAGGTGTACATCAATTCTGGATTTCCCTCAGAAGTATTAACACACAATCAAGTTTCAATCACATTGCTAGCTCCCAGTAAATTAATGTGATGTGAACTGCTAAGATTGGGGGAAAGTAAGAAAAAAGAAAGAAAAGAAAAAGGTCTCTTTCATTAAAATCAGTTATTATTATTACTATTATTATGATTCTTATATATTGCTTATAAGAAGGTCCGTCATTGTACGCAGTCTGACGGAACGCAATGCATTGTGGGGCGGTTGAGTATATCGAGTAAGCTCACGGTGCATACTCTGAAATTCTTGCCGATTTAGTATACATCTGGGCATTTCTTGCGTACACAAAATTTGCATACTATGCAGTGTGAACACATTACATACTAACTTTGACGTCAGACTTAGTATGAATAGTACGTTAGTATGCGGTTTCGAACACAGCCTCTGTCTTTCCACACTCAACTCTTCCTGGTTGTTATAGGTCACTGTATGTTTCCATATTTGTCAGTGTGAACGCACTGATGAACTCAACATTGTGAGCAAGGAAGTACTACATGAATTGAGACACAGCAGCTCAGGACTTTCACACAGGAGACCTCTGATTGTTTCCAAACTGATAATCACTGCTGTCTGTTTTGTTCCCTGACCGCTATGTAACCTTAACAGTGTGTTTACTGCTGTAACCATGACAACAGAGTACTTATTCTAACCTAAAACCACGATCATTTCCTGAACCTAAACAAGTCGTTTACTGTGCCCAAACCAAACCAAACTGTGACCATTCCATAAGCTTAACAGTGTTTATTATAGTTACCATGACGACGAGGGTTGTTCATGTTGGGGTTAAACATCATATTTCTTATGCTGATCATATTTTCTATCATTGATCTGAATCTTCAAAATAACTAAAGTTATCAGAGTAAAACGTATGGAATTATTCAAGAGTAAAGCGCAAATACTTTATATATATATAGTGTCTCCTCATGATCACAAGTATTTGTGCTTACTTAATATATATTAGTTACTTTCCAGGACTGAACGCATTCAACATGTTAAATGTTAAACCACAATGATAAATCAGTCAGTGTTGGTGAGAGACATGAATGAGCTTTAATCCCTTTGACAAAGTTTCTTCTTTTATTTACTTTTTTAAAGGTTGAAATCATCTTATTCCACTGCTGCAGCTCCTCATTAAACTCTGTGATGTTTCCACTGAGAATCTGCATTGTGTCATCAGATGGAAATACTCCACATATCAAAAATCAGCCTGACAGATTTGGGATCTTTGGAAACTTTGAGATCGTCTTTAGAATTTAGAATAAACTTCTGAAACAACAAACGTCTGTGTCTTTAAAGGGCTCTTTAATGTTTTTAATGTCAAACAATTCCAACTCTCCGTCTTTAACTTTTGGCTTTGTGGTTCCTCTGAAGCCTTGTCGGCCAAATCTTTGACAAAAATAACAAGAAAATTTTAATCCAAATGTAAAAAAAAACAAAAAAAAACTTCAAACATAAAACTCTACAGAGCTTTACTTTTCTGTGTTTGGACTTTGGAGTTTTAATTCCCGGGTTAAAAATGTCAACGTCACAACATGGCAGCCACTCCTGGCACGACCCGGCCTTGAATGTCCTTGAATGGCCTTGGATGGCGTTGTATTGGTTTGACTGGTTGGCTGGCACTGGGTACTGAGCAGCAGCACCGGTCATAAGAGCATTAAGATCTTTGGGCATTGTTTGATGGAGCATTAATAAACAGAGAACAGCTGGGTGACATAACGCCTCAGATTGTTTCTGAGGAATAAAATCTGTAAAGAATCTACATGATCCCACCTGGCTGCCGTCCTCAGATCAGGGCTGTTAGGTAACCGGTTTCTCCTCAGTGACGTCGGAGCTGGAGGTACCGACTGGCCACAGCAGAGAAATCACACAATCATGTATGTAGGGTGTATTTAACGAACGCTGTTCAAAAAACCCGCAACTTCCTGTTTGGTGCATTGTTAGCCAATCACCTCGGCCTCGTCCCGTAAACAGTGGTGCTGTTTTGCAGAACTACCTGACCACAGGACATCAATAAAGAACAACTGTCTTCATCTCCAGCAGGTTTCAAAATCTGCAGCACTGAAGCAACAGCAGAGTTTCGACACGTCCAGCAGCTGCAGGTAAAACTCTGTCCGTCAGTTCAGGGTCAGACACTAGCCAGAGAGATGAACCCCCACAGGTCTGACAGTGCTGACCTCTGACCTCAGGGGGCGATGGTCCAGGTCCAGTGTCCTTCATTATAGGCGCTCAGACTTTTGAGGGTTCAAGATTCTCTGTCTGTGGTTCTTCCTAGTACTCTGTGATCCCAGGCCCAGTGAACACCTCATTTTCCTCAACCTTAGAGTTATTCAAACTGCAGACACACACAGCAGGTTTCCAACCCTTTTCCGCAGGTGTCTCTTTGATACAGAAAATAACAACAGGTTGATAAAACACAGCTTGCTTTTATCATTCACTGTTCATTTTACTCTGGATTGTGTGTAAAGTAGCAGAACTTTTCATGTCTCCAGTCGTCTTATTGTAGTTTTATTGTTGTCGTGTTTCATGTTTTTTTGTTTTGCTTTTTTTTGCCTCCTCGCTGCCAAAAGAATTTCCTCTTGTGGGACAATAAAGGACTGAGCCAAAACAAACATAATAATAATTTATACATATAATCCATTTGTAGTTCCTTCAGTGGACACATTCAGAGAGATTTAGAGCTTCACCAATAACAAAAGAAAGTGTTGTTGTTGGACAACACTCAGAATAAAGAGGATGGAAAGTGATCGTATTTTAGAATAGACAAAAATCTGTAATTAAAAATGATTCAAACATCAATTATTTAACGAGCTACATCAAAAAAAGAAAGAAACAAAGAACAGTAGATGATGAGGCGTGGAAAGATCTGAGTTTTTTTTGTTTGTTTGTTTGTTGTTTTTTTTTTTGTTTTTTTACTTTAACTGTAAATGGTGGAGAATAACTCGATGTGTCACTGTCATTTCATTCATCAACAGCAGTTTGTTGTTTCAGCCTTGCCTCAAAGCATGCTGGGAATGACTGACGACACTAAACTGACCCCAAACTGACACACACTCACACTGAAAGTCTCAGAAGTCTGTGTTTGGTTTGAACAAATTTATTTCGCTCTTAAATCATGTTTATTTAAGCTTTAACCACCAAATACATCACAAGGGCAATTTCACTTTTTACTGCTGGGTGTCAGCGGTGGGAAGCCAGTGAGGGATCACACTGCTGTCAGTGACTCCTGCTGCAGGATAAGGGGTGGATGTAGGGAGGTGTTAGTCCTCGTGGGCAGCTGGAAGAAGCAGCTGGGGGATAGGCATCGGACACTTTGTCAGGTCGTGTTTACTTCTTCTTTGATCAGATA
Source organism: Lates japonicus (assembly GCA_033238685.1). Lineage (NCBI taxonomy): Eukaryota > Metazoa > Chordata > Actinopteri > Centropomidae > Lates > Lates japonicus. Next base: position 935 of record BRZM01001758.1, on the reverse strand, counting down.
CTTTCTCCTGATCGGAGACAGCAGTTCATTATGCAGTTTTTCACTTGCTTGTTTTTAATCACAGGCGGTGTAACGGCTCACGTTTACCTGAGCCTTCACATTTACTTTGGCTTTATAATTCAACTTGTGTTCTGCCTACTTTTTAAACGAGAGACGAGCTTTTCCTCCAAAAACTGACTGTTACAAGCTGTGAGAACAGAAAACATAATTAGCCTCTGATAACATCTCCTCCTATTATTTGCACAATCTTTCCTTCATTACAGTGCAGCGGATAAAGACACACAAACAGTATGAATCTGTGGGCAAGTGACTAAGATTTTATCATTCACTCTAACAGCTCCTCCAGACTCTCTGGTGGCAGTGAGGAGATAAACTCACCTTTAATTCAGACATGTAGGTGTTTTGTATGAATCTATGCTTTGAAATATGCAGTAACAAAGTTTTCCTGTGCTGAGGCTACACTTAACAGGTATGTACACATATAAAACCACACTGTAACACTGTGTCTCACTGACATTTTTTATTGTACCTAGCCTCGAGGCCAGACAAGCTGGATCTGGCCCTGAATGAGGAGAGAGGTGCACCTCAAACTGTGACTCCAGCCTGGTGCATCTGTTTGGTGAATGCAGCACATGTTTGGGGCAGAATGTGGCTAAATGCTAACATACTGATTGTAGCAGGTATAATGTTTAAACAAGTTCACCATCTTAAGTCAGAGATTAATTTGTTTTTAACCACATGTCTTCTGTGCACATGAGGGCTGCCTCACTTATCTCTGTTGTGTACATCCTCAGAAATTAACACTACACAAGGTGCAATATACACATGAACAGTAGGGGGCAGTGTAGAGGCAGTATGGGAAGTTTTGATGACAAGCTAATGGAGTGGTGCAGGGATGATGTATTTTACTGACGGATTTTATGTTGTAGAATAAA
>BRZM01001757.1:0-32893 GCA_033238685.1 Lates japonicus | reverse complement strand
AGAAGGAGGGGGTGAGAGGGTAGACAGCGGACCTGGTAGAGATAAGTGTTATTGTAAAGTAAATGTGAAGCACTTGTCTATTTCTGGGGTGGAGGGAAGGGAGATAAAAAGGATTGATAGACAGGGAGAAAGTTCTGCGCGGGATGAGAAGGGCAAGAATCAGACAAAAGTGCATGGGGGGGCAGCAGCTGGAGAAAAAAAGCAGGTGAGGAAGGGAGATAAAGAAGGGGTCAGGGTTGGGGGCTGGGGGTTTGATAGGCTTGGAGAAAGAGAGATTAAAGGAAGGAGCATGCCACAGAGTGAGTGTTAGTGCCTGAGGTCCAGTGCGTCAAAAGCAAAAATGATGATGGCAGGCAAGGCCGGGGTGCTAGACTATCTGGCAGTTTCGCAGCCAGGAGTGCCCGCACGGTGCCAATATGAAAAGCAAGAATGAGATGGAAGTGGAGAATGGGGTGGGGAGTGTAGGCATGCTAGAGAGAGGGAGACTATCTCGAGGGGCATAAACAGAGTCTGATGAGGACAGAGTGAAGGGAGATCAAAGGGCCGAGCAGCTTCACAGTTTTACTCAAATCATCCAGAAATCCCCCATGATGATTTTGAAGGCTCTCATAGCTCAAGCAAAGCATGACTATTACACCCCCCAAAATACTCTTACAGCATGTTGCTTTGGGCAACAGCCTAGAAGGTATAATAATACAATAACATACAAAATGATAACATTTATTATTGCAGGGGAAATGAAATTCAAAGGCCAGCACAATACCAGAGTACACATCTGCAAGCGGTTTTCAATAGACAACATACCGTAATAACCAATTAACAGCATTAAGCGTTGAGCTACAGATGAATTATTAGAACACAATGTGCTCATTTACGTGCATGGAGAATTTATTCATACATGCATCATCTCCTTTTCATGGAGTCCCCTAAATAAGGCAGCATAGTAAACACTATTTACATATTCACATATTTGGATATTAGATATTCAAATGCATGCAAACACAAACACACAACAAAATGAGTGAAATCAATAAACTATATTGAGGATATCTATATATTGAGGAAATGCATATAGCTGCAAGTGTCATTTCCACTTATCTCACCTTTCTCTTTGCTTCTCTTCTCTTCTCCATGTCATTTCGTCTCTGCCCCCCTCTTGTTTGTGCCGCAATTTCACTGCTCTGTGTTGCAATTTCAACATTTCAATATTTCATCTAATATTTCCAGAGCAGAGAGCAGTGTTGCTGAATTATTTAGCAGACACACTCACACACCCCCCAATCCTAATAAATACGTGCAGACACGCTATAGATTTATGGCTCTGTGTGTGGATTTTTTGCCAGTGAGAAGTGTAAAATGGTCATTCTTGAACTGTGACCCGAGAAGGAGAGAGGTAGATCAATCAGGAGAACTGATCCCCCCTGCTATAATCACCATCCACAGTCCTGTCCTGTGGCTGATGGATGACCACTCTCTAACCTACCTTCTCTCTCTCATCCACAAGATACTCACATATGTGCATACTGTACACACACATACACCCACACATGCATGGTTACCTATAAATCAGGACAAGGCAGACAGGGCTCTTGGTCACCTCCTAATGTGAGCATTGTCATGGATATGTGACATTTTCTATGGATAGATTGAGGAATCCTGCAGGGATTTAATTTTGTAGCTTCAGCAGCTTACGCATGCATTGTGTATGCGCTCACGAGCAACACGCAAGTCTTTGTGCACCTGCCAGAAGAGTCAGTCTGGCCTTTATACACATAGGCATTATTTGTATTAATTGTCTCTACCCTCATATGTTTTCTCTAAATTCTGAGTCTCACCGAAGTAGATGAAATGGAGAGAGAGGGAGAATTATGGCTATATGATGTGCTGCCCTGAATAGCCATTCTTCTGTCCATGTTCAGCAAGGAAGAGCAGCTTATTACTGGAAGCATTGTCTTTAAGGGAATTGGTAAAAAGCTCTAAACAGAGGTGTGAGAGCTGGGTAGATTGTGAGAAAGGTAGAGAAGTAGAAATGCCAACTTTGGTAAAAGAAAATTTGTACTTATTAATAGCTGATATTAATAGCTCAATTAAAAAAAGAAAGAAAGAAAAATAGATTTCAAACTGCGACAATCAATTGTTAGCATGTCAGTGATTTAGCCCCCTTACAAAGAACGAAACTAAGCAGAAAAACCTTTCTTTTTTCCTAAGGTAGCAACTGTATATTATGGAATCTCAATCATCCTCAATTATTGTATTTGCATTTGTAATGCTGACAGGCAGAGAAAGAGTACAATCAGCATTTCTTGTCTTGATTACATGCCTTCAATCAAATAGTATTCACTGAGATTGCCAACAACTGCTGTGATGAAGGTGAGATGAAAAGAAGGAAATACAGACTGCACACCAAGAATACTGGGATTGGAAGGTGAAAAGAGCTCTGGAGGTAGATTGGGTGTGTGTGTGTGTGAGAGAGAGAGAGAGAGAGAGAGCTTTTTTCTGCCTTACCTTTGTCATAAAAAAAGGGAATATAAGGCCTGTAGTCACATGGGGGTCCTAAAATGCTTTGCACAGACTTAGAGCTTTCAAACAATATATCATATATCAAAATTGGTCTGCACAGGACAGACTTGTTTTGGGTGCCAGAGTGTATTAAGCTTAAACCAGTGGTGTAAATCTGAATTTTCAGATGCTGTTTAAAGCCATAAAATTGTTATATGTTTATATGTTATATGTTATAATTGTTAATTGTTATAATTATCCATTTATCCATTGTTGTTTTATTGATTATTGTATATTGTATAGTGTCCTTAAGTGACCAGAAAGGCACTTATAAATAACATGTATTATTATTATTAATACCTTTCAAATATTCAACGGGCATTAGAAAAATAAAAATGAGACCATTCTGATAGTTTATGTATACTCTCAGGAACATTTTGAGGATTGTAGGTGCATGGGTTCTTTTCTGCCACAGTTTGATACTATCACTGTGGGTTGCTAAAGTCAGAAATTTAAACATTTTACTCACAGTGGCTTAAAGGTCTCATGAAATGGTATCATTAATTTCTTAGTGTCATTTTTTGCCTTTCCTATTTGGATTTGGAAACAGTTAACATTTTGTGACGACTTTATTGGTTGGAATTCATCTGAAAATGCACTATTTTGTGGAAGTAAAAGTCTTTCAGTGGCTGCGTCTGCTACAGAGCCTGAATACTTTTGTTCTCTTTGTGCTTCACCCTTTATTCAGAAGCCAAGTGACAGTGGTTCCCATGAAATAAGCCCCTGCACATTCTAGAAAGTTCCTGAAAGACAGTCAATTTTTAGTGATGATATCACGCTGCACCAATGTCCCATTACTGTCATCTCAAACTTTTGAGCAATTCCACCTTTCTCTCTGCCCCTTTTCTCTCAGTGATATTCCTTCCCAATAGCAGTTTCAAGTGGACTTACATCACATTACAGCGGTAATGATACCCATTTGTGGAACCTTTAATTACTGGAATATAGATTAATTAGTGGGTGATTGTAATTCTTAACTTTAACCAAACTTCCTCTGGTTGATTTATTTTACCCACATCAACTTTTTACTATGAGGGATGGACATAGGTTTGAAAAGTTGTTATCATTTCAAATAGGAGATTTCTGCCGAATTTTGTGTTTTTGTTTATATTGACAGATTTGAAGTGGGTAGAGCTGTGAGAGAATTGATGTCACAAGTGTTGATGCACCAATCAGTGTAGCACTGTCGCAGTGAAAATACATTGACAGTTGTTGAGTTGTTACCTTATTTTGCCAGCACATCCACATTGTCCTGATGAAGAAAATTAGCTGATGTTTTCAAGTATTAATCTCTTAATTAATTAATAGGTGTTTTTCCCTGAACTTTACCACTGAATGTTACTAATATAGTCATGAATATTTATTATCAAACTGAGACATTTTCAAGGCTTTTAAGTCATTTGAAATGTATACAGTTAATCATTAGCTAACCTTGACATTTCAAGAATAGCAGTGGTGACTCAAACAATGGTTTTGCCACACAGTTTCTTGAAGGACGGCTGAAACGTTTACACGATTTAAATCTACTGATTTTTGTCTGTTATCCATTTAAAGTCATCTCACAAATCTTCCTGAGTCTGTGTTGGCTGAGAAAAGGTTCTCCTAATCCAGACCTACACTAGGACCTGACTGCATTAGCACACTGACTGATACCTCACTATTGACTCCCGCCAGCTTGATGTGTGAGTGTGTGTGTGCTGAGCGTCTTCCAAGGCGTCTGATCAACTCTCTAGAGCTGAGCTGATGCATACTGCAATCAATACCTGGCCTCCAATACCATCCTTCATATACTCAGCAATGTCTGAGGCGTGGCTCTTTCGTTCTCTTTGTACCTCACCCTTTATTGTGAAACCTGTTATACAGCTTGGTTTTATAAAAGGAACCAAGCATCATAATAGGCTGTATTATCAGCCAGCTCACTGGGAATTCATCGGAAGCCTCTCACTCCGCCTTTATTTTTTTACATTTCTTTTATTTTTCTCCTCCGTCTTTCTGCACATTATTTTACCTGTCTCTCCCTCACTGCTTCCATTCTCTCGCTTTCTCTGTACCTACCTATTACTGATGAGTCGATTTCACGAGTCAGTGATGCGGAGAGGGTACAGTAGAATATGCTGAGTGCGAGTGTGAATAACAATAGCTGTCTGTGCCTCATAAGAGAAACAATAATTATATGCAGTGGTATTGAGATCACATGCCTCATAAAAGCGCAAATGGTCATTTCAGCCGCAGAGTGGCTTTGTTGTTGTGGGTGATTTTAAGCTTGTGCTAGAAAACCAGCAAAGATGGGACTGACTCATGTTTTAGCTGCAGTCTTGGCCGATCAAGCCTTTGAGTGTTTTTTGATTATGTATTTTATTAAGAAGAGATAACACTTTTTGCATCCACAGTATTCATGCAAGCTTGTGTCCATATTATTTTTCCTCTGCTTCTGTTTTTCTCCTGTTATATGTGTGTGTAGACAGGAATGAGTGCCATCAATAGCTATGCATGAAAAAAGAGACAAATCCATGTTAATTATACTCTTGACTCATTGCAGTAATCAAAGCATCTTAACCCTCCTATTATAACATATTTTTGTTGGCTTTTTATTTAATTACTTACAACTGGGCAAACATAAAATTTACATGATGATATGTTTTCAATGTCCTGTATGCATATTTAATGCATCTGTGTTCTTTGGGGTCAGTTTGACCCCAGGCTGTTTTAGCTGTATAAAACATAAGAAATATCATAATAATATAATAATATGATTATGAGGCATCCTCCTCTGATGAGAATAGAGATGAAGTCAGTGTTGACCCTCTGTTGTCTCTCAACCACCAACAAACATACTACATTCCAAAATGGAAAGTTGTGTGTCCGTCTCCCACCCCTGAACAACAGGGTAGACTTAGTGCTGCTAATGTAATCAAAATGGTTCCAGGTCCCACCATATACGCTGTCAGCCATGTCCAATAAATAAAGTCAGTATTTGAACTTTTCATCACACCATCAATTGAAAAGAATATACTTGACATGACAAATTTAGAGGGGAGGCGTGTATAGGGGACGATTAAGGCAACCTGGATGTGACCGACTGCAAGCCTACATTGGGTTACTCATTTTTAACGAGGAGTGTACAAGTTAAAAGGCGAGAAGCAACAGCAAGCCTTTGGGCTGCCTGACTTGCTGGAAGGGCAATATTTCCAGCCACCATGTCTCTAAACACATTCCATGTTTTCTCTCCCGTGTTATACGCTTTGATGACAGAGAAACAAGGCGAGGCCAACGAGAGCGTGACAAACTCACATAACATTACATGTGATAATTTATATCATACACCCTTGGTGAAGAACTGCTGAAAAGGAGGTTACCATCGGCAGGGGACAGTGAGAAAAAATGGCAGACTCCTCTGAGCTGCTTGTGATGAAGAACAGGAAGGTATTTATCTTCAATGTTTGCCTTCACTGACGAAACATGTTGTCCTATTGCCCCAGAAAGGGAAAAATGTCTTGCTGATGAGCACCATGCACAAAGATGCTGTCCTGAGCACCAGAGGAAGACGAAAACCACAAATGGTCTTGGACTGTAGCGAGACAAAATTTGCCTGGACAAGGTCACAGCCACATACAGCTGCGGACGCGCGAGCTGCCCGTTGGCCCCTTGTAATTTTCTTCCAACATCATTGATGGCCTACAATACCTTTGTAATGTAATTGAAATAAACAAGGACTGGAACAGGAAAACTGATTCAAGGAGAGTTTTCCTGGAGCAGCTGGGTTACGTTGGGTGAAACCACATAGTATTGAGAGAGAGCGATTGCCTTCAAGAGCATCAACAGCTGCTTGCAACTGTTGAAGGACACTTGTCAAATGAGAGACACACACTAACTTCTCAGTGTTTCAGCAAGGCAGAAAACATGGCAGGTGCCAGGTCTGTCCCAGCAGAAATGACTCCAAGACCAGCACCTGTTTTAATGCAAAATGCATCTGCAAAGAGACATGCATGCCTCTCTGTACAATAGTGCAGACAAAAGGCTAAAGAATTAATACCCTCTCGTTGCCTGAAGAATAATATGCTGTTCATATTCTGTCTGTTTGTATTCTGTCAAACTCATTTATATATTCCATGCACAGCATAGGTATATAGAACCATTACACAACATAATGTCCAAAATGTACTTTTTTTTTATAGGTTTTTGTGAATAAAGAACTCTTATGTGTTCCTTACTGATGTTCTGATGATGATGATGTTCTGTTTTACAAATAAAATCCTTCTAAAGTTTTGAAATTGTGTTCTTGGGGTCAAATTGAGCCTGAGCATAATACATGTTACTATTCTTGATAACAGAAATTGTCTTTAATAGGTCATTTAAAGGGCTGTTTAGGTTGTCAACAAACTAACACAAAGTACCTGATACATAAACTTGGCTAACAATTTTAGTTAGATTTTTCTGGAATGTAGAATGTAGAATTTTCTGGATGTTTAAATTGCTGGGGTCAAATTGACCCCAAGGATTATAGATGTTAGTAAATTTGAAGGTAACAGGATGGTTAATAACTGGGTTCATTTTCCTCATTGAATCAGTATTTAAGTAATGTAACTGCATAGCAGAGAGAAAGAGATAATTACTTATATATATTTCTATAACAAGTGATATAAGTGCACACACATACACCAACACACTCAGTTCAAAGCTTACACTGGATTGTAATTTAAAAGTCAACTTCCTGCCTGTTGCCATAGAAATGTAAATCAACTTATCTAGCAGCTGCCATCTGCAAAACACATCTGTCCATTATCTGCAAACATATGATCGGTATGTAAGTGGTATAAAAACAAGTAGGAGGGAAAAACTGAAAAGCTGAAAATGTTTTGAGCAGATATCTGAGAGGCGATTAGGCTACGGGCTCATTTTTGCATTACAGCTATAAGGGTTTTCAACTGTGATGTAGGCCGCTGTATTAACACCTATTCATCATGTATATGTGTGCTGGGTTGCTTTTTGTTTGTATCTAGCTTTTTGAAATTATAGACTGTGGGGTGATTGTCCCAGTGAAAGGCTGTCCAAAGGTGGCTGATGGCTCCCTCTGTGTTTTCACCACAGTCTCATATTTTTTTTACGCAATTTGAAATATCCAAATAACACTGAAGGCAACTGATGCAGTGATGCACACAGGTGCACATGGAAACGTTGTTCAAATGATGTGAACCTGAATGGAGATGGTGACTGTGTCTTTACAGTCTGCCTTTCTTGTTGCTTTCTCTCAACCATCTTACATCCATCCCTCAGGTTAGTTTGACCTGTTCTTTTTCTGGATTTTATTCTTCCTTCTCTTCATTTTCTGTTACACCTTACTCTCACGCTTTACTGTGACCTTCTCTCTCTCTTGGTTCACCATCTCACCACCGTCCAGATTATCCCCCTTTCTAGTTTGTGTGTGTGTGTGTACATGTGTGTGGCCTCCAGGGCAAAAGTGAAGTTTGGTATATGTGGCAGAAAATCCAGGTGACATTTGAAGAGGCTTGTGTGTTATGACTCTGGCTTATTGATATGGAGCGATGCTGCTCCTGTTGCCCATGCCACAACCCCCTTAGCTGGCCCAGGAGGCCTGGATACACACACCCACACACATAAAGATATATTTACATTTTTGCAGACATGCAGGCTGAAACTCAAAGGAATCTAAAACTGTGGTTTTTGATTATTTGCACACTGAGTTATTCCTCTCCCCTCTTTTTCTGCTTAAACACACACATACACTCATTCAACCCTCTGTCATGAGCTGAGCACTGTACACTTAAGTCAACATAGTCATAGAATCCCCCAGGCCTACGACGACAGAGTTGAATTAACTGCCACCACTGGAGACCTGAGGACACCAGAACACACACACACACACTCCCACACACAGGAAATGTGAAACAGCAGAGAAGGAGGATGGAAAAAGACTAGCAAAGGCAGATTTCATCTCTCAAATTTGATCTAGCAGCTAGAGCACACTAACCTTTCCATGGATCATCACATTTCCAGTCATTAAGGGACTACAGGATGACAACCATTGTAACCATCTTCTTCTTAAAGACCACAAACAGAAAGTGACAAGCTGCCATCAGTGTTTTCCTTGCACTGTAATCTTCATTGGATGCTGCTTTTTAATAGGCTGATGGAACACAAATAATTGTTTTGAGGGAAGCTGAGCTCGGTCCTAATTCAATCTTCTCACCACCCAAATCCCCACTCAAATACACTAATGCACATTAATGAGATTTCATAGCTCTTAATGGGAGACAATGGCAGCGTCTGTGCAGGTTTTTACTCCGTGCATTCCCTCATGTGTTTGAGTTTAACGGATGTGTGTCTGTGGTGTCTGTCTGGTCTAAATCTGTTTTCATTAGCTGTTGCATGAGCGCATTCGTACTTACCCATCTGCTGCGGGGGGTACATGCACAGTAAGCAACACGGACGCATAGCGTACATACCCACTAGGTGTTATACAGAGAGGGGCTTCCAGAACTGACTCCTCTCTCTTTCCTTTTGCTTCATTAATCCACCTGGACATCCCTTTCTGTCTTCCCTTTGCTTTTTTATACAGAAGTGCCTTTCGTCCTTGAAGGATGACAATAAGGCTAAATAATTGAAAGCATTAATATATGTATATGGGTGTAAGAGGCACGGTGTGGGATGGAGTGTTAGGTCTCCTTTAAGTTATGGAGTAATTAACGTGGTACTGCTCGATGCACAAAGTGATTTACCAGGACTTTGTCACAGAATTCAAATCAAATAACCATCAGTGTGTAGGCAGGGCCAGTATTTATTTCAGACCTTCTGTTTTTTCCCAATACACAGGCTCTGTCATGTGAACTTATGACTGGACCTCTGTTTTTGGGCATTTGGACTCTCTCTTTCTATTTTTCTCTCTTTCCTGTCTCTTCTCCCCCACAAATCTTCTCCATACACAGTACACGTCAGCACAGACATGATAACACAGCAGGCTCATTTAGGCCTTAGTTAATAAACCAAGCAGCATGAGATTTCAGGACCTGACAATTTCCCTAGTTTACAATGTATGGATACAGGATCTATACTGTATATATGGATCTCAGCATGCTGTGGCATGTTGTTGAACTCTACATGTCCACCCATGTGATTCCAACTTCGATCTGCAGTGACTGGAGCAAAAATCTCAGAAATGTTTGTAAAACCCAAGTCAGATCATTCTTTATTTTAGACTCTGCCTGAAACTCATATTACACTTAATGTTTACATAATGATACACAGTAAATTTGAACTCATTTCTCCATATTTTAATTATACCACTGCTACTTCTGTCTACATTTATTTATTTACATTTATTCCATCTCTGAAGAGGCATCATTGATCTTTTATTCTCCCTGAGGGTTTTCCCTTTTTTTCCTATTGAACTTTTTTTTGTGTGTGTGTGTTTTTAATTGTAATTAAGAGTCTAAGGATTTATGGTGCTGTACATATTATAAATCCTCTGAGGCAATTGTTAGGTTTGTGACTTTGAGCAATATTCACACAATTAACTTGATCTCTTCTTATTTGATATTTATAAGTTGTTCCTGAAATTTCAGACTTGACATCATATTTGTATCTTTGCTGTTACAAAGTGAAAAGTTAGGCTATTATGGGAAATTCGAAAACCTAACTTCCACTTAATATGGCCACAATCTGAAAGCCTGACTGTGTGAGTTGCAAATTTGATGTAAGGATGTTCCCATTTGTCCCATGTAGATGTATTCTGTTGTCTTCCTACCTGTAGCTGCAGGATTGGATGATGCAGCATCCTTCTAGTACTGATAGTGGTTCTCTAACATTCAAACTCTTGGCATTGGCTCAGCATGCTACAATCCAACACTGCCACTTTTGCTCTAATGGTATCCACCAGGTGCAATGACAGTGTGACAGTGAGTCAGCACGAACCATACCAGGCCCCAGAAACTGTAGCAGCTAAATGGAATTGACCAATCATTCTTTTTTATTATTTAGTCATGTACTTTTTCTACTGACATGTCAAAATGTCTTCTATGAATAAGGTCTATCTACCACACTAAAAGGCCTATCATAATGATATCTACAGCGATCAGCCACAACTTTCAAACCACTGACAGGTGACGAGAATAACATTTATTATCTTGTTACAATGGTACCTGTCAAGGGATGGGATATATTAGGCAACAAGTGAACAATCAGTTCTTGAAGTTGATGTGTTGGAAGCAGGAAAATGGGCAAGTGTGAGGATCTGAGTGACTTTGACAAGGGTCAGATTGTGATGGCTAGATGACTGGGTCAGAGCATCTCCGAAATGGCAGGTCTTGTGTGTTCCCGGTATGCAGTGGTTAGTACCAACCAAAAGTGGTCCGTGAAATGACAGCTGGTGACAGGCCAAGGCTCTCTGATGCATGTGAAGAGCGAAGGCTAGCCTCTGTGATCCAACTCCACAGAAGAGCTACTGAAGCACAAATTGCTGAAAACCTTAATGCTGGCTATGAGAGAAAGCTGTCAGAACACAGAGTGCACCACAGCGTTTTGCGTATAGGGACATGTGAGCATACAACAGAAATGTGAGCATCAGAACTGGACCATGGAGCAATGGAAGAAGGTGGCCTGGCCTGATGAATCATGTTTTCCCTTATGGCATTTGGATGGCTGGGTGTTGTGCGTTGTTTACCTGGCGAAAAGATGGCAGCAGGGTGCACTATGAGAAGAAGGCAAGCTGGCAGTGACAGTGTGACGCTCAAATTTTCTATTGGGAAATCTTGGGTCCTGGCATTCATGTGGTTGTGACTTTGGCACATATCACCTACTTGAACAATGTTGCCGGCCAAGTACACCCCTTCATGGCATCGATATTCCTTGATGGCAGTTGCCCCTTTCCGCAGGATAATACGTCCTGCCACACTGCAAAAAATGTTCAGGTTCAGGTACATGACAAAGAGTTCAACGTGTTGACTTGGCCTCCAAATTCTCCAGATCTCAAACTGATTGATCAGTGGAATGTCCTGGAAAAACAAGCCTGATTCATGGAGGCCCTATTTTGCAACTTACAGGACTTAAAGGATCTGGTACTAATGTCTTGGCACCTCATACTTTCAGAGGTCTCCTTCAGAGTCCATATCTTGAAGAGTCAGAGCTGTTTTGATGGCAGGAGGGGGACATAAACAATATTAGGCAGGTGGTTTTAATGTGGTGGCTGATCAGTGTATGTATATGTACCTATCTATAAGTCAGGCTGGAATTTGAAATTAACATTAAGAATGTGAAAAATTAGATCCTGTGGTATGTCCATTAACCATAAATTGTAGTTAAATCATAAACCTAACCCATAAACCTCCAGTATGGTCCTACACTATTTTATCACAGTTCATTGTTACAGTATCACTCTTTCTGCACTGATGAAAAGAGCTGGCCTTGGGTACAGTTATCAACTTAGGAGAGAGAATCCTTTCTTTTTTTTTTAATTATTATTTTTTTGGGCTTTTTCACCTTTATTGAGAGGACAGTGGAGAGGAGACAGGAAACAGGGAGAGAGTGGGGGAATGACACAGTAAAGGTCTGGCCAGACCAGGAGTCGATCCAGGGACCAGCTGCTCAGAGCACTTAGGCCCATGTGGTACGTGCAACAACCATTCAGCTATGGGGGCACCCCAAGAGAATCCTTTCTCTGACTTATCAGCTTGCACATTAAGGAAAGCAGAAACACATAGATATACAGAATACACACACAATGCCCAATGTTTCTTTTCTCTCTTGCCTGAGGTGCTTTGCGCATCAAACCTCACCTCAAGTCAAATTTTATTTACATAGCCCAGTATCACAAATCACAAATTTGATCTGCCTCTGTGGTTGTCTGTCTTTGTCTTCTGTTTTCTCCTCTTTTCACTGCAACTTCTTTTCTATTTCCACATTCAAAGGGATGAACTGATTCTCAGAAGGACATGTATGTGTTTGTGCAGCTGCAGGTCTTCTACTAGCTTAAGTCGTGGTCTAACCTGTCACAATAGCACAGATGTTTAGCCAGCTAGGCTTTGATGCCCATTGCTGCGGGGATCATCTCACACACATGCCACACAAAACACATCCAAACACGAATTACACACCATACCAATCACTGTTGCTCCAACTGAGTCATTAGGCCGTGCTGATAGCCAAAGCATAAACCCACTGCCTCACCCCAGAACCATTACCCAGGACATGTCTGTGTGCAACATAGGTAATGCTCCTCTGACTCCTTTGCTGAGCCCACAGCTTCATCATCATTAGGCTGCTGCAGTGATAAGACAAAGTGATAGAGGGATGAGGAGAGAGACAGAAACAGAGAGAAAGGGATGTGGTTCTGCGGCAGAGGTATCAAGGGGATTACCCTTCACAACTCCCACCTACCTAATAGACTCTCTCACCAGGTCTAATGACACACACACACACACACACACACATGCATTCTCCCTTTTTTGACACTTCAAGGCGTCCTGCATTGATGGCTCCTCGCAAAGAAATGTAATAAAGTGAGTGCTATGAAAACCCAAAATGGAGCATCCAGGAGTGTAACACTACTTGGTTTATTATTAGTAGTACCAAATACACATATTTTAGGGATTGAACTCAAATTCAGTTCTAAAACGTTTTCTGCATTCATCTTTCCCTCCTTTTCCTCTCAATAATTCTCCCCTGTTAATGTACCCCACATTGCTCTTATCTGATTTGCCTTCATTAACAGCACAGCCTCGTTAGCGTTCCCTGAAACGTTAATCGTGTTAAGAACAATCAAAGCAGCCCTGCTCCAAGCCGGCCTCTGCGCAATGAACAGAGAACAATGGCAAAGTTGTTTCTTTTTGAACTCTTTTCATCTTTACCTCTTTTGTATGTTTTATTTCTTTTCATTTTCTTTACAGACATTGAGCTGATCGTGTCTCGTTTGATGAGCTGCCGTGTTTGGGATCAGTGTCCTGCTGAAACCTCAGATCTCTAACACTATTGCTAAAGCTCTGAGCCCACCCTAAATTTTTTGTATTACTGAGGGTAATGTGAGGTGAGAGCAAAAAGGAAAAAGGGAATTTGGAAAATTCTTTTATTTTTTTGAGAGGGAATACAGCATGCGTGTGCACCTTCATTACCATATTCATCAAGGTCGCGTTTAACTTAGATTTTTATCTTCTGTCATTAGCCTGGCTACATTTTACTAGTCCTTGGCTGTAACCTCTGTTTTCTCCTCTCCTTCCTCACCCTCCTTCTTCTTTTATCTCGACAGAAACAGGCAGAGACATGGTGCTGATGTTTAGACCTTCCATCAAAGAGCTGATTGGTTATGGCGCTTGACAATGATTAGATTTTAATTGATTAGTTACAACCTAATTGGCTGATAGGCAGCAGCTTAATGAAAATGAGAAGACTTGAGGGGAGCTTAGCCCCAGTCTTCATCAGTAGCACTGGAGGAGGCATCAATTTTGTATTGCCTATCAAGGGCCAGTTGTGGTGGCAGCAGGCTAAGCAAGGTAGCCCAGGCGTCCCACTACCCAGCTCCCTGAGCAGCAGTTTCCCTCCAGATGTCTGAGCTCCTTCCCTAACCCTAAGGGTGAGCCCAGCTACCCTCTGGAGATAACTCATTATGACTGCTTGTATTTGCAATCTTATTTTTTCTGTCACTACCCAAAGCTCATGACCATGTGTGAGGGTTGGAAGATAATTCATAGTCTAATGAGGCCAACAGAATCACATCATCTGCAAAAAGCAGAAACGGGATTCTGAGGTCCCTGAACCAGACACTCCTCTCCCCCAGTCTACGCCTTAAGATCCAATCCATGATCACAAATACAATCAGGGATCCCTGGTGGAGCCAAACACCCACTGAAAAGTTGTTTGATTTCTTGCCTTTCTTACCTTTCTTCTTGATACAGTCATAGCTCATATAACCGTATACAGCATATACCATATATGGAGGAGACATGTACCAGAAATCTACTTCTCCTCCATGTGAACCACTGTATCACTCATTATCTGTGGGCTTCACAAGGAGCATTCATTGAGTATAATATGAAGTGAATGTGACACTCATTAGAAATATATACAGTGAAATGTACATATACATTTGGATTTTTATGAGTAGAAGGATGTGTAGGAGGATGATGTTGATGATTATGTGGGTTAATTGACTAGTTTTCCTCCTTATTCCTCCTCTGGTCTCCATGGCAGTCACAGAGGGCCCATGCATGGTGTTCCATGTGAAGTATCCGTAACATGGAAACAATTGTTAGCCTGTGGTTCTGTGCATCAGTAGGAATATTCCTGACTGAAATGTTTGCACTTTCAGCTTGAAAATGAAATATTTATTGATACATTTTTGTTTAGCTACAGCAACATACAATCTATCACTACTTTGTAGTAGCATTAACTGTTTCTCAGCAGGGTCATGTTTGATAGGAAATTTGAAGTTTCCAATTTGCTGAAATTGGTCATTGTGGATTAAGGATCCACAAATACTCTGTAAAGAGTGTCGATGCTGTTCTGTTCTGCAATCTGAAAAATAAAGATCTGATCTTGACGGTCATTAAAGAGCTCACTATGTGTGAACTCTGGGGGAAAAGGGGAGGGAAAAGAGCATTGGTCTTTATGTAGCACAGCAGGAATCCTACATAAAGGGCACAGGCTGCTCACAGCATGCACACTGGTCTGCTTCTGTGTGAGAGTCTGTGTGTAACTATGATCTTTGCTCCACCAGAGGTTGTGTACAGACTTCATGGTAAACCCTGTGTTGGCAACCAACACAGAGGAGGCAAACTCAGGGTTGCAGTTCAGACAGAAAGCTTGATCTCTTTTAAGATTTTGACCATGTTCACAATAATGTTGACAAATTTGAAGACCATGTTTTGTTTCCTTTCCTTTCCTCCATCCACAGTAAGCAGGCATCTTACCCTCTCAAAAGCAGATGTTGTGGAAAATGTTCTCATAAGTGAATAAATATAAAAATACTGGTCTCATGACATTGTGTGGATGGAGAAAACAAATTTAGCGAGATCAGCAACTTTTCACATACAAAGCCAACAATCTGCACTTTCCCCCAGTGTTAAGAAGCTTATTTAAAATGTCAGTATCACTGATCAGACTTTGATTTTCAGTATTACAGTTACTGGCCTGGTGTTACTGTGTTGAAAATAAAAACTTAACAAAACTGTGCTATAACACATTAGAATTCAAATCTACTACAGTATCCATCAAGGAAGGTTATTGTGACAGAAAGATCAGAATAAAATTTGAATTATGTCATGCTCAGAATAACCTGTTCATGGCAGCAAACTGTCACTGAAATCCTGTGAAGATGATGGTGGATGGTCCTCATCATGTTAAAAATAATAGTGATGAAACCTAGACCCCTGCTGAACAGGCAGAGATGAGTTTTGGACCAGTAATGCAGAGAGAAATTAAGATCTGTGAAGTACTACTCCTGTCTACAGGAGAGTTAACTATCTGGTATTGTAATTTTACAATAAAACACGCAATCACAGAGAGACTCCAGAGGCAAGAGTGACTGTCTTTGTTTGTTAAAATGATCTGTGTGTTCAATCACAGTTCAGCTGTGGCAGAAATGAAACACTTTGTTGTTCATCAACCTCAAGTACAATTGAACTAACTAAAAAGGAGAAACAACAGCTCAGTTTTTTTGGAATTCCATTCATTTTGGACGATTTAACACATCAGGATTTACAGCACATCCAATGCCACCATTTAGGGTCAGTCTAAGAAGTTGCACGCCCCATACTGCAGTAGTGCATGGGCACGTAGCATGCCAGACTTTCACGTAGGAGGCCTGAGCTTCTCATCAGAGACTTTACATTTTATTTTGTGCAATCTTTCTCTTGTAAATCTTTTAGCTGCCTTATTTGCCTCATTTTCTTCAACCACAGTCTTTCACTTATCTCAACCATACCTATATATAAAAAGAAGATATCTTATTTTTTCACTGTTTTGGCATTTCAGATTGCAAATTTTCAGAAAATGACCTGGAATTTGCAAATGGAAAACTATACATGCTCATGGTATTTTCAGATTGATCTGCCTTAGTGTAGACTTGAGTCACAGTGGTGTGTGCAAGTGTGTACAACCTCTAAATCTCAACCCCCTTTCATGCATCCTCTCATACATTTCTGTCCTGAGACCATTAGTATACCCCAGATGCCTGTCACCATACCAACCACCTCATTTTGCTATGTGCGTCTGTTTGTTGCATAAAGTGTCAATGTGCATCTGACAACGAAAGACTTATAGCTGCATGTGCACTCATGCCCTCTCCCCATTCCTACACCTGCTCCTGCACAGCACCTCCGTTAGCAGTTAAATATGGCTGCACTGTGCTCACCCTCACCCCTCCTCCAGCTCGGGCACCACGGTAGCTCCTTTTCTTTCCCCCAGAGGAGATTAGTGTCTCCTCTATGAAGTACAACTTGACCTTAACCCTCCCTCATTCTCTCCCACACTGCCTCTAACACTCCCCTCATCACCATTTGATGTAAATGCAAATGATTCATCATCCTCCACTGATACAGTATCAGCAGCCCATGTCTGGGGTGAAAAAAAAAAGACTTTATGGAGTGGTTCTCCTTTCTGACGAGTCAAGTACCTCACAGGGGCTCTTTTAAACATCACTGGAACATAATTTAATGTACATAGAGTTAGGTGAGACTAGAGATGTGTCAGTGTCTTGCTAGTTAAATCTCAAAATACTATCCCAGCTGGCTTTTTCACAAAAGAGTAATTGTTATTCTTATCCTTTCTCAGTTTCCCAATCTCCCCATGTTTTCCACCCTCCTGTTCTCTCTCCCTTTGCCTCTCCTCCTCCTCTTTTGTGGACAGCAGGCATTCAGTCTCTTATCAGTGGAATCAGCCAAGCACAGCCACTTTTGGGCCGCAGATAGGCAGGAATTGGCTGACAGTGTGGAACCGCTACTGAGAAAGAGAGAGATATTAAAGATTGGGGGGGGCAAGAGAAACAACTAATCGCAAAAAAGAATAAAAACAAAAGATGAGGTGTTTGTTTTCTTCATAGAAAAATACGCAGATAAGAACTTTTTCTCACAATCACAACATCGGATGCAGTCTGTCTTTTGTACAGAATAACATCTCCCATGCCATTTTCAAAAACCAGCAAGCTAGCGTTTATGTGTGACTTTCAGAAATCCTTGAGGCCCCAGCGCGCCTGACTAACTTTTCTGTCTCACAGTTACATTTTAAATAATACACATTTTGTTAAGTCCTCCTACATATTAATCAAGTCTCAGCTCATTTGAAAGTAAGATTGCATTGCAGCTAATCAGGAAGGAAGCTGATCATCCCCAGCTGTCTACCTCATCTCCTCTAAGGTAAATACAGTCATTTTTGACGAGGTAGCTTTAGCAACTGGACCCAAAGCAAACAAAGTTTATAAAACACACACCTGTGTAGTAAGATGTATGCCAATGAAATGGTCGTTACCTAAGCAAACTAACAAACACTTCTTGTCATGTGATGTCAATAAAACTCATTTGTGTGTTTGAGGATTATGGGAGATTAAAATTGCAGCTAAGGTGTAAAGATATCTAATTTAATGGTAAATCAACACAGAATCACACAAACTAGAAAAGTGCTGATGAACTACTCTCCATGGCATTGAACTTTCAAGGTTATAGCCTGGTCAGGGTAGAACGGTTCAATTACACCAAATAAGTAATTGTTCTGCAACATTGTTCTGATCTTACGAAAAGTACCCCTGAAGTAACTTTAAAATTTCTTGTTTCACTTTGTTTTTCTGAGGCCAAATTTTTCTCATGGCATCATGGTAATAACTTGAGTAATAATTACATTACATGAACAGTATTTAAATGACTATTCATCCAGCCTTAACACAAATTGTTTCTATTAACTGGTATCCACAATTGTTGGGGAGTCATATGCAGTGCAATGTAGATATTGCAGGATTGATGCCTGCAGAATATGAAGTACAGGACAATATGGATACACGGTTGATAGCAGATAATGATTGAACTCTATGCAATGTGTTAAAGTGCAGGGAAAGAAATACAGGTGGGGGAAGTGGTAGTAATTTATCCATTTTAATGCATCTCATTAATAAGGAACAAAAGGCCCTGTAAAATGGAAAGTGGTGGAAAAGAGGAAAAAAAGGAAAGCAGAGGGGGAGGAGAAAGAAAGGGATGAAGGGAAGATGGTGGGGCGTAATCAGACTATAATTAAACCACTCTCTCACATTCACATTGAGGGGCGTGCATATGCACACAGATAGGATGGCTTACATGGTTATGCATGGGCACACTGTACAGACAGATATTGCTGCTCTGTACACTTCACTACAAACAACAGATAAACTCACATGTTCAGATGCATCACATATACTGTAGTCTATCTTTTACTTGCTTTTCATACCTGGACTGCAGTTTCGTGGCTGCACAAAGACTGCAGATCTAAGGCATGCTGGCATTTTGGTGACCTTGAAATGCACCTGCCTGTTCATTTGGTATTTCCGTGCCCTGCACACCTGGCATAGCGAAAGGGTGAGAGGGCTATAACAATGAAATGGGTGTTGCATGTAAATGAGGTTGTGGTGTTGTTTTTTTTTTTTTTCATTAGAGCTCCATTAAGCAATATTTTTGACATGAACGTTGACTCCTTACAAGTTGAAAGAGTGCCTATTGCCATCACACTGAGAATCAACACCAAACTACAACTGTATACAGCTTTCAAAAATTCCAGTTCATTATTGTACATTGTCAGACTATGTGGTTAAGTCTTCCAAAGGCAAACATGCAGAAATACAAAGTAACTGAGTGGCTTGGCAAATAAGGTTGATCTACCAAACTAAGGAGAACCAGATATTATTTCCCACAATTGTGCTAGAGCTGAAAATCTAGTGAATAATGGTCTGAGGTTTGGCAGGTGGAGAAAGAGGACATTTTTTCATTTCCCCCAGCTTTACATTATTAAACACTTATCCATAAATTTCCACCGACATTGTCTGTATACTTATCCAGAGTTGCCAGAACTGCAACAACTGCATGTAGTATTGCCTTATATTAACATGTTTTGTTTGAGTTGCACCTGAAGTAATGCATTTTTAATTTGCAGTAGATGCAGATCTTGCTGGATAGTCATGTAAATAGACTCTCCAGAGGTAAAGGTCCTGAGTCCTGATTATTAGGGGAAATCGCTGATTTATGCAAGCATGCCAAATACACAGACTTTCCTCTCACAGTTGTGAAGTTAGTGACAATGCTGTCTTATGAAAACAGCTAAATCTAAGACACCATGTTCTAGTTATACATGTATACAGGTGTACAGCTTCAACCTCAGCAAACTATGGCTGAAGAGTGTACTATAGCCATACTATAACGCTAGTGGAGCATGACTGAGAGTCCCAAATCATGGTAAGCTATATTTAGCTACTAACATCAGCATCCTAACAGCTCACAATGAAAATGTTAACGTGCCGATGTCTAGCAGGTATATATATATTGTTCACTGATTTAGTTTAACATGATGGCATTCTAACATTTTTATTTGGCATGAATCACAAAGTACAGCTTAGGCTGACAGGATTGTAGTTTTGCAGGTATCAGGTGATAAACTTAAGTATTGGACAATTTTAAATTTTGACCTTATCCTGGTGCCAGATGAAGAGTCAATGTCTATGCCAAATATCATGGCAAACCATCCTGTGGCTGTTGACATTATTTTGCCTAGACAAAAATGGCTGACCAACCATCATACCAGCAGATATTGCATCCCTAGAGCCATGCTGCTAGCATGGCTAAAAACTACAGTAGGAAAAGTTGGTCTGTCTCTGCCTTTCCAGCTGTCAGAAAATAATGCTTTACTTTGGCAATGACTATAAACCAATTTCAACACTCTTTATATGTTAGCCCTGATATTACTCAATTTTCTGCTATGCTGGCCATGAAAGTACAATAAACATAGTTACCACCTGCTGCGCACATTGTTTTTATTGACTGCATTTTGTGTCATGTACGGTCAATTCCCAAAAATGTGCCCTCTGTCTCTTTCTCACTGACTGCTGGTGGCTCAAATGTTGCATTAGCATAATCTAGCACAGGAAATGTGCAAGTCATGGGGGTGGAGTGGGGGGTGGGGGGGATTATCATCTGAAAGGTTATCTGGAAGATAAGCAAGATAATGTAAATGATAAAAAAAAATAATATTGGTCCAAGATTAATGCATAACATTTATATCAGATTGTATAATTTGGCATGTCTTTTGGCTCCACTGTAATCAGATTAGTTTGAACAATTGATGAACAGCAGGTATGAGGAGTTGATTAAATTATAGTTTGCCTTATCTGCTTTTATTGCAGCAATCCCTTGCTGACAGCTGACATCCTGCTAACATGACCTCCAGAAACCACCCTCAGGTGACTGTCAGAGTATGACTGACAGCAGCTTGACATAGTACACTCAATAGACTGAATAATGTATATGTAAAATGCATATATGCTGACACTGTGGGCAGCATATATACGCCACATAGTGCACACATGTTACATAGCTGTTGGCGGTGGATAAATTTCACAACTGAACTCTCTTTTGGGTGATTAGTGATTGCTCCATAGAATTATAAGTAGTCAAAAGCAGTGGCAAAGGAACCTTGACAAAGGACCTGTAGCAGGCATCAATTGAAAAAAACCTTCATCTAGCCTTCCTAGTGAAGTTGAGTAAACATGTGAGGACACAAAAAATAGAAGATTAGCTTGTACTGAGAAAAACGCTCCCTCCTTTTCTCCTATTCATCTCTCTCTCTCTCTCTGGTCCAGCAGGTTCAGCTGCAGTGAGCAGCATATGAAAAATGGATGAGTGTGTTTCTCTTTCTCTCTCTCTCTCACTTTTTTCTTTTCCCTTCACTCATCCCTTCTTTCTCCCTCACTGCAGTCTGATCATGCATAGCTGTAGTATATTTATTTTGCCAGCAATGAGAATGAAGGACAGAGTTTCTTTTTTATCTTATTGAAAAGAATAGTTGGAATATATTGAGCAGAAACAAGCGAAGAAAAAGTCATCACTCCTGCCCACAAAACCATGAGCAGGCAGCACTAAGAAGAGCGAGGGTCAATGAAGCTTTAGGTTTTCATCATTTTCACACCAGCAGCCCCCATACATACACACGCACTTACACACACACACACACACACTTACAGAAAACCCCACATTTGTGAGCCAATACACCACAATCTTTGACACCTTCTTGATTCAGCATTTGTGAATTGTTTGTTAGTAGATTTGCTCCTCTTTAAGCCCCAAAATCTCTGACACAGTGTGTGTTTGTATGTGGGTGATGGAGACAGGTGGCTTATACACAGCCTGAACGTGGCGGCATGAACAGCATATAATTTGAAAATGAAGGAAGACTGACCTTTCTCTAATCAACTGTTTGCGTACATGTGCGTGATATGAGGAGATGTATTCCTAAACCAGTCTGATTGAGCTATACAGCCAGTGTCTAACCATAAACACATTAGCTGATATTTATCCAGTTGTACAGATGAGAAGTGCTGAGCTGGAATCACTGACTGAATTTGATCATCGTATTCACATTAACCTGAATGACCTGATCTGACTACGGATCAGCGCACTAGTTCGAGGATGATTGATGAATACCAACCACTGAACGCAAGCTTAGAAATGACTGTGCTGACTGCAGGTAAATCTTTATCAACTGCCAGTAAGATATATTCCCTTTTGTTATGTACACTCACGGGAGCTTTGGTGTGATTGGTGTACACATGAGATACAAAACACATACAGGAAAAAGCTATTGCCATTTCCATTTTATTATGTCCTATTATTTTAATGTTCCTGCACCTTACCCCCTCTGCAACCTGCCGCTGCACCCCCTTGTCTCTCCCTTCTCTTCTGAAATTGCTTCAGCTCTGTATTCCTTTTGATGCTAAGAGGCCTTTGAACTGCAGCCAGCATCTTTACGCTGTGCTCTGTGGCGAGTCTGAGAGCAACTCAAATATTCATAGGAACCAGACCTCACCTGGAATACTGATGGACAACACTCTGCACTCTGGGGGCTGGAGCACATGTGTCAAGCATGGGCCATGGATACAGTATGTGAACTGTGTTATGGCAGTAGCCATAAAAATGGTTACAGTGCTACCAGTAGGAAGGGTTATGTCATTTCATTGCAGTGTGCGATGGATGCTACTGCAGGGTGCAAGGACTATTTCCTTGAAGGTCATCGCTGTGGTTATCCTGCTCTGTCTTGTTATGGGGGTGACTGTAAACATTGTTATAGGGGTTGCCCAGAGGTTTGTGTTGAAGTTCATGGTGAGGTCACAGCAGTACAGTAAGACTGCCATGCAATGATGTGGTTTCCCTTGTGTCGATGATCCTGGCTAAAAGCCTAATGTGCTTTAAATCTAGAATTTGGCTTTTTGAAGAAGCTTAATGGACAGGTGTATGGATGTTCAAATCAATACAAAACAATAGTCGGGCACCCATATGTATATTGAATCTGTTAATACTGGCCATTAAAAGACCCTTATCTAAAGTTCTTTAATTTTAAGTGATGGAGGACAAATCCACAGTCCTCATTTTGTGAAAAAAAGGTAGTTAGTAGTTTATCTGAAGCTAATATGAGCAGCCTGAGTTAGACCAAGCAAAGGGATATTTTCTGAAATGAGTCTTTTTGGTATGAAATTCCCTCTTGTGTTTCCTTGACAGTATTTTCCTGTTGAGCTTTAGAGGAAAAACATTTAACCAAAAAAGAACCTTTATACTCAAAATGCTGTAATGTTGTCCAATTCAGACAGTCCTCCAACTTAGTCCACAATCATTTAGCTTCCTTGTCCCCTCTCTCAGACACCATAGACCTATAGGAGCTTACCAGTGGCAGCCATAGAGGAAGTGTGTCCTCATAGTTACATTAACAAGCACACAGTTAAGGTTGTGGAATGGTCATGGCTTGGTTAGGTTTAGGTGCAAAAAATACTAGGATGGATTTAGGAAAAGATCATGGTTTTGGTCAAAATAAATACTTCCTTAAGGTTAGAGGACCTTCATTGTCATGGTTACAATAGTGAAGACAGGGTTATGGTTTTGGAACAGTCATGAATAAAACAAACATTGAGCTTTTTTGGTGACCCATTCATCCACCCCAACCTTTTCCTAATACAGACTTTGTTGCTATATATATATATATATATAAAATGTCACCTAACTTTGTCTTGTTTGCTTCTGTCATAACTACTATTGTTGCTAGGTCTTGCTGAACAATAGACCAATAAAATGTAAAGGTGGACAGTTTCGCTAAAATCTGATATTCAAATAAGTTTTGGGATACAATTTTACACCAAACAAGGACTGGTCGACCTTGCCCTCTATCACTTACATTAAATGCATCAGGAAGACACGTGTAAAGAGACAACATTAACAGAATGAATGATTACAGCAAGCAAAATCAGTTTCAGTGTATATCAACATGAGCACCTGACTATTGTTTTACAACAGACTTTGAAAAATGGTGAACCTATCCTTTAGCTATTTCTGCAAAACGTTCATCTTTCTCAGCTGCCATGAATCTAGCAAATGGCCAGTGTCAGGTGGTAGTCTCACCAAACCAAAGCCTCATGCTACGCATGGCTGTGCTCCATTATGCAGACTCTGGCTCTAGATTAAAGCCATTTTTCATAACCAAATATCATTTGGACTGATTATAACACAATAGGTTTCTATTCCCTCGTGGTATTCAGCTCAATTTATCACACACTTGACAACACAGGCATTGTACAGGTGATTACCAGACAGTAGCTATTCTAAGTAATACGTATGTTTTCCGCACTCTGGCAACTAAGTCTTGCCAGTGCAGTGCTTTTTCACACTAGTAGATCCAGACTCTCAGCTCTGACATTTTCCATTGATTGTGAATGATGAGGAACATGCTGAGCTGTCTCTGCAGTGCCACAAGAAGTATGCATTAGTGAGATAATTCTTCATGTTTAGTTTGAGATTTTTATTTTTTTCTGGACTCGTCCAGTATTTAGTGCATGTTCCCTGTAATGAGTTCTCACCTAAAGTAATTTACGATTCATCTTTTCTTCTATGTTTTGTCCCTGTGAATCCACAGCTGAATACTTACCAGTCTTCACTGGAAGCAAATGAATAGAGGTTGTCAAATTATAGAACATTTAAGCCTTTCTAACCAAAAGAACATTTCAATAATCATAGCTATTTGAATTAAATTACTCCTTTCTTTGTGACTTGGCAAAATAATCAGAACCAGGTTGAGATGGGTGTAACCCAATGTGATGCTGTTCAAATCAACACCATTTAGACTGGAGCTAGGATGGCTGTAACAGGATTACTGAAATGACAAGTGAGTTAGGAGTTAGCAACAATAGCAAAGGCAGGCAGAGAGTGAAGAAATGTTAATGTAAAATTACCTGCTTAAATCATCAGAGGTGCAACCAAGTGACTGTTCACTGTTTTCATAGAAGAAAAACAGGCTTTCAGGAAGAGCACTGACTGACAAACGTCATGCTATTTCAGGTAACATTGGCTGGAGTTTGAGTGTAAACTTCACCAAATCCAGTAAAGAGCAGCTTGTAATGTTAACGTCAGCTATATTAGCATCCAAGCGTGGCTTCCACACAGTGGTAGACACTACACAGCGAGTATGCTAGTCATGAATCGACCTTTATTTAGTATGTAACACCACAAAGTACAGTGTAAGTAGTAAAGTACATGTAATAGTTTACTAGTAGTAGTGTATTGGTTAATTAATTGTAACTTTTCCACGTTAAAATGTCTAAAAATGATTAGACCTATGTTTTATATTTAATTGAGTTGTGTACTTACATTATCCTAAATGTTTCCAACAATTTTCAAACCCAGAGAAATCCACAATTTTAATCAAGGCAATGATTACTTGTCAGTATGCGGATGCTTCTAAGAGTGCAGAGAAACAAAGAGTAACTACTAATTAGCCACTCTTGGCCTTGAAATTAACACCTTGGGTTAGTGCTATAGTTAGCCAGCCATGCTAACAATATCTGAATGTGTTTCCTTCATAAATTAATATGTTGCTTTTCCATAACCATACTGATGGATTCTGTTATTGTCTGAGAGGCAGACAGCCCCACACATTTCTGTTTTTTTGTGCATCTGTCTGCCTGTCTGCCCCACCCACCCAGCCGTCTGTCGCAGTGGGTCAGAAATGATTGGCCTCTGAGCTAGCCAACTGGACATGTGGGACAAAGAGCCATATGCCATATGTGGCACTATTCAGAGAGTGAAAGAAAAGTCAAATTTAAGCCTGTGTGCTCTCACTCGCTAATCTCTGCTTCTCCCTGACTGAAACTGTCATGTCATGATGAGAGTGCAGACTCTGCAGCTATTCGTGCTCATTGCGTGTTTGGCTTATTATGCCTTGGATCTTATTTGTGTAATTTTGGCTATCCTTTTTATTGGTGTTAATAGTACTGCACCTCTGGAGTTTCTCTTGTGACTATTTACAGGAGTGCCAAACTCCAGGTTTGTGTATTTTGGCCAAAACTTACATTGCCATTTTCCCAGATTTCAGTAATTACTAATGTTGTCACAACCAATAGAAATGATGGCCTAACCTACATAAATATAATCCAACCGTATAAATCAGAATTATAGTTATCTCCAAAGTACTACATTTTAATTACAGAAAAATAAAAATATAAACAAATGTAAGCTTTCAAGGTTACAAAGTTTCAGAAATACTCTGAAATATTCCAACTTCAATTAAATCAGTGTAATAGATATTTAACTGCTTAAATAGTCTCCAAAATGACTTTCATTTACTCAGTCAGATATAATGTGGAACAGCCTGCCCGAAGATGATTGTAGCTTAAATTGCTGATATCTTTAAAAGTAACCATTGATTAGAATGTTTTATGGCTGTTATTTGATTTTTTTTTTCTTTTTTCTTAATCAGTTTTGTTGTTTTAATTACTTTTTCCATTTTTTTCATTTTATTCATATTTCTTTTATCTCTATATGTGCATTACTCATTAACTTTGTGTTTGTCAGTTGCCTTTGAAGTGCACTAACCTGTATGAAAGGTTTGATGGATTGATTGAAGTGTGTTATCTTTTCCAAAATGATAAAGCTCCTAACTAACCTTCCACTGGAATACAATTACTGTGTTCCAGTGAACTGAACTGAATGAACAAACTGAACATGAACTAAATGAACAAATTTCTTACTATGCATGAGTATTTACAATACTTTCTGTGTGTGTGGGTGTGTTTGCATGTCTGGCCTCATAGCTCCTGGAGAATCACTGTTCCCGAGAGAGATGGCAGCACACAGCCAATCACTGATCACCAAGGTTGTCTCCAGTTCATTGCTGCATCCCTCTTTTGAAACCATCACTTCTTTCATCATAATAGCTGAGGGAGCCAACAATTGGATGCAGTTTTAAACAGGTTTTATATATCCTCATCTTATGTCTGTGTTTTTGTGCCAGTGTGGGTTCTTTCTCAGCTCAGTGTATGTGTGTGTTTGAGCTGTGAGGAGCATTGTTGCTCCACTGGCTGCTGATGAGTCTCTTTGTTTCAAGTCAAGGCTACCAACACTGAAGACCTAAATCACTTCTCTCATACATACTGCCAACTCCCCCATTACTTACCAGCCATCGCTGTTCCATTCCTGGCTACCGGCAATTTGGCTTTTTATTTACCAGTTCCACTGGTAAAAAACACAGATCTCAAGGCTAAATAAGACAGAAATGAGGGGTCAGAGGGATAATGCGACTGTGCTCTGGTAACATGCTTTTGCCTCTGTGCTGTGAAATAGTAGAAGCTTGTTTTACATTGTATTACAAGGCAGGTACCTTTTCAGAGCTCCTACAGTACTATACACCACAAACACGCCAGGCTTAATCTATTGAACCCCCATGTGTTTTCCACCTGAATTAATTTCCTGCCCAAAACAACAAAGTGCAACTTTTCAGGAAATTATGTGCGATAAACAATGTGTTTTTTTTTCCCTCTCCCTCATGCTCATTCTCTTCAGTATAATGGAAATAAAAAATAGCCACTTGAACTTTGGCTGGGTTAAAAAGAGGTTGAGAGGATATTGTAATGCACAAAAACGTCTTTTTTTCCCTCTCTGAATAACTGATTGCTTTAGCACTTGTGCAAGAGCCAAATACAGTAGGTTGGACCAAGGGTGCAGATGTGGACTATAAAATGAAGAGTGGTGGTCAGTGGGAGGAATGGCACGGTAATTGTTGGTCAGAATTTCCTGTGAATTTAAGTGTGCTTTGTGTTGTATAAGTGGGGACCGTAGGTGTTTGTACTGAATGTGTGCTATTCTGTTTATTTTAGTCAGTTTTTTTAACTAGAGTTACAGTCAACTTTCTGATATTGACGTGTTGCTGTACAGTCCAGGAGGCCTCCTGTATCACTGTCATTTTACTGCTTAAAACACACAAACTAACACCATAAAGAGATGCACTCATATACACACACACACACAAGTGTTCCTGTGCTACCACGTGTATCTTGTTGATCAGTCTTCTGGGAGGTGATAACTCTCCTCCTGCCTTCATCTGCTTCAGATAGGAAAGCAGTTGTCAGTATGTTACACATGTCTGGAGCATATCCAACAGCCAAGCCTGATTGGCTACTGCCTCAGTGTTATGTGTGGTTGTGTGTGTGTATGTGTGTGTGTGTGAGAGAGAGAGAGAGAGAGAAATAGAGACTGCGTTCATTTTATGTGTGCGATCGAGCACATATTTCTCAGGTATGGTGGGGGTTAAAGTGTGTTTGAAGCACTTTCCTCTTTCATGTACATCGTTGCCTTCCAGGCCTTTCTGTTCTCACAGTTCACAGTCAGGGCTCCATGGTCATGCACTGCAGCTCTACAGGTTCAACCAACAGAAAAAACAAAAAAAACAAAACACTGCTGGACCGGTGAAACTCAGGGTTTGGTTTTAAAGATTCAATCCAGTATGACGTAGGATGAAAAAGGGACCCATGTACTGCACAGTGCAGCCTAGGCTGGAGAAAATTGGTGGTTATTAATCAACTGTGTGTCTTTCTGTAATTCTATAATACAATTTTATTGAACATAAACATTTTTCAGTGTCTTTCTCCTTCAATATACTCCCCTTCTACATCAACACACCGCTGCAATCAGGTCTTTCACTGATCAAAGCAGTGCAGGAGGTCTTCTCTGGACAGTTGTCATTCATTTCTTAACTTCTGACACAGCTTTAAAATGTGTTCCTTTGAGCAGGAAAAAGGAAAAACTCACATGGTGCTAGATCAGGTGAATAGGGAGGGTGATTAAGCACTGTGATTTGTTTTTGGGCCAGAACCTGCTTTTCCTTTTAATCAGGAGTCAGACATTTTGGGACAACTTTGGCACACACTTTTGTCATGTTCAAATTTTCATGCAAAACTGTCTCTTTATCAATGGAGACCATCATTCTTATACTGAGTCATTGATAATTTCAAACGATTTGTTCAATTTGTTGAATGTTTTCAGAAGTTTCTGATGTGCATGGGCGCCCAGAACGTTCGTCGTCTCTGACATCCTCTCAGCCTTCACAAAATCTTTTGTGCCATTCAAACACACATGTACATGACATGCAGTGTTCCCCATACACCTCAGTTAATGTACGAAAAGATTCGGCTGCTGTTTTGTTCAATTTCACCAAAAATTTCAAGTTAATGCGCCGCTCAACTTTTAAGCTAATAATTTTCTGACGCCTTAGCAACAACATGTGCACTTCAATCAGTAGCTAGCAGCGAACTAAAGACGTCACTTATTGGAAAAGAAAATACCCAACCCACATGGTTTTATCCTCAAGCGCAGTCTCGTTATTTAATAGCCATACCTTATAAACTCCAATGTCCATTTTATTTGACTAGAAGCAAATTATGTAGTGCTGTCCATGGCTGTTTCTTCTTATTGGCCCCGTGAACCATCAGGGACAGCACAATTTATTCAGTCAATAAACTACAGATATAAAAGAAATGTACCAATATTCAGCTGGCAAATAACTGGCTCTGCATGTGTGCAATAAACTAGTGTAGTTTAATCTGAAAGTGTATGTGGGGTTAAATTGTACTGTAGTAAATAGTGGTTGCACCATGCAGCTTAGTTATGATTTTTCACCAAACCTGAGCAGGTGTACGCCACTTCTTATTAACTTGACAAATTATGTCATCTTGTTGATAGGTTTGTTAGATCATTCTGTATAGCAGGGACAAACAATGGATTTTGCTGTATAATTTGGAGCACTTGTTGCATGATACAGCCATTATCAACAAAACAAAGTACAACAGAGGCGTTAAAGCAGCAACATAATGCATGTATTCTACCTATCAGCTTCAGAGCATTTTGATGGTACAATGATTTATAATAGGGATAATGGTGCCTCTGTCATTCCCACTCTGTGCCCTGACCGCCTGTTTTTGCATAATGTAACTTTGCTGGGTGGGTATGATCTCCTGTGAACAGTGTGTAACTGAGTGATAGTCAGTGGCCTAAACAGCAGGAATCAGGCCCAGCAATTTCAAGACTAATGCTGAACTGCAGATCAGCTAAAAAGACTTAGAAGTCATCAAAAACCAGTGTTCATCTCCAATATCCAGTGAGGAAACTTTGTAAAAAATCAAGAATACCAAACAGAGTTTGACTTGTTTGTTACAGTGACAGCACTTCTGGCTCCTGGAGCTGGGGAGCATGAGAAATATATGCTGTTTCAATTCAGTGAGTGGGACTATGTAATCAGAGTCCCACTCGCTCAGACCGCTTGGACTTGGAGCCCAACAGTATAAATGTGCTCATCCCTATTGAACTGAAAGTACAAGCATGGCAGCTTGATTCCATCCTTACATTTTGCACCAACACATTTCAGTCAACGGTCTCCTTCCTACTCTTTAAAAAAAAGTTAATTTTTCATCATATAACGTGCAGTACTGTCCTTTTTATGTCTGACTGTTTGAGCTGTCCAGGTGAGAAACCACATATTCTTCAACTATATTTCTTTATCACCAACAAGCCCCAGTAACAATGGATGGCAGCATACTGTCTGACACAAAGAAGATGTCAGATTTATTCAATATTCTCCCAGGGACACATACAGTATGTTTGTGTCCTTGTTCTCATCACTCAACAGGTGACCAATAGAACAGTCTCCTCAGATGTTGCTCTCTCCTTCATACAGTATATGTCACCATTGCTAAAGATAACAGCAGCACAGATTGAATCCCTCTGTGTGTTTGGTGTGTTCCTCAAATCCCACTGTCATTATATTGGACCTGCATTTCCTTCTGTAACCTCACGGTCCTCTTCGCTTCCCCTTCTTTCTCTGCTCTCCTCTGAATTCTCTGCTTTGGGAAATAAGGAGGAGGAGATATTACAAGGTTACAGGGTTTACTTTGCAGGCCGTCTCTCTTTTTCCCCTTCTTCCTTCCCTCCAGGATGTGGAAAGATGAACTAGTTCTGTGTGTGTGTGTGTGTGTGTGTGTGCTTGTGTGTGAGTTTAACGGAGGTCCGGAGAGAGTCCCAGTAGGGATACTCTCTTCCCTTTCATCACATCTCCTTGCCCACTTGTCTTCGATTTTTAGAGTGATATGAGAAAGATAGAGAGAGGCAAAATGGAATGGACTGCCAGGAGGAATCACAAACGGTCTTAGAAGCACTGGGGACTAAGTGCTGTGAAGAACTAAGAGTGTGTGTGTGGGAGAAATAGATGTGCATACATCCATGTTACATAGAACTAAGATGAAAAGAGCAACTGACCAGATAAAAGTAAGCTTTTGATTGGACGTATTTGAGTGATGAAAGTGTATGGATTAAAGACTGCAAGAAAAAAAAACAACTTATATTGTTCCCAAGGTCATGCTGCTATATGTGTTAAGTGTTTCGTCTTCCTGCTCCCTGGCATCAGATACATAAGTAACCACACACATGCACATTTCTTTAACCAGATTACTGTGCATAGTGCACCTCAAGTTCCATAAGACGGTGGCCTTGATTTCAAAATCCCACCCATTCTAAAAGGATTACACCACTGATACTTTTATTTGTTCAATGTGTTTTCAACCCCCTGTTTCACAGCTGGCCTGAGGCACCGCATAAACTGTCCAGAGCAAAATTCTGCAGGGATCAAAAAGACCTGAGAAGTTGTCTCTTATGCGGAGTCCTTGCTCACCAGTGCACACACGCAGTGCTCACTTTAGGCCATCTGCAAATAAGAGACTCTTACTGAGCAGCAAGAGAGAGTCGAAGTGGATCAAATCAGCAGGAGTGTTTAACTGTGGCCATTTTCTATTCAGGATTTTCTACATCTTTAGTTCTCTCTATACTTGCATGTGCATCCACCTGTAATAATGTGCAATGTGTACAAAAATAAATTGAGGGCAAAATACCATAAATAATAAATATAATAATTATATACCATGATGCCCCAAAACTAAAGAGTAAAAAAATAGCAAGGTTTTTGGATGTATGCACAACTGGAGCGTCCCATCTCGTTCAAGTCTGCCCTTCTGAAATGTCACAGCCCACTTGAACATTGTAGTAGCTGATAAAAACACAACAGGATACAGGTGGATTAGAAGAGACAAATTCATTTAGAAAAAATCTACAAATGCCTTCCTGGATTAGCAGACCTCTGAATTCCTGACAAAACATCTACAATTTATTTAATTATTTAAAGAGTAATTCCACACTAGATTTTGGGACTCACTTTGTGCGTTGTATAAGGCACAGACCCAATGTCCCCACTGACACATTCATAGACACTGATGCATGCTCCTACTACATCTGCAAGGCCCCTGATGGAGGTCCCACTGTGATTTAGGCTTAAAACATGATTAATGAAATTAGCACAATTACTTGTGCTCAATATTAAAGTATGTAAAAAATGTACAAACTAGTTCCAGACATCAGGATTTTTTAGATAAATGTACCATCATTGTCTTTACTGCTTTTGTTTTATCATATTTTTTCAGACTCGGTCAAAACTTTTCTGCGTAGGTGTATCTCTTGACATGCTCCCAGTTCATGTGTGTGAGGAAGGCAGGAAGCTATAAATGCCATATCTCAAATTGTACATACAAGAATGGACCAGGATAATGGCTCTCAAATGACGCACAGATGGAACATTTGTGATGGTGTAGCCATTTGATAAAGAGGGGTCATGATGGTAATGGCAAGTGCATTTTCAGCTCCTATACATCCACTCCCGGTCATTTGAATGGATGCTTTTAGTTTGTGTGTGTGTGTGTGGGTATGTGTGCGCATGTGTGTAATGTAATGCATAACACTCCTACATCTCTTTC